>BRDA01060028.1:0-31243 GCA_036984385.1 Crenuchus spilurus
TAAATGGAGAGGGTATATATGTATATCTTTGTGTTTACTAGGGCTGTATTTAATCCCCATAAAACAAACAAATATAGCCTAATATTTTGTGTCTATGTTTATATTTGCCCACCTACATTTTCAGTCTGCCCACCCAGCTACAGTGGGCTAGAACCGGGCCTGTTGGGAAGGGGATAAAAATTGGCAAAAACCTAGAAATAAATGAAAATAGAAATGATAGTCAAAATATTCTTAAAAAATAAAATAAAATAAAATAAATAAAAAATACCAATTCTAATTGAACCAGGAAATTTGTTTTGTCGATTCATGGATCAAACACCTGTCGTGAATTTTATTTATATATAACTAAATGAAAAAGGAACATCAGTTCATAGGGTTTTTGCTGTAACAGATCCAAGGTTTACAGAGGAACTAATTCTGGGAATTTGTTATCTGTATCAGAGTTTGTTAATGTGATTGTATTTTCAAATACATCACACTAACATGATCTCAAATCATAATGAAAATCTAGACAAACACTATGTGGTTTAGGGGTTAATTAAAATTAAAAGTGGTATTGTTAATTCCAGGCTCACTGCTATTGACTTTGAATACATTACCATCCAGCAATGAGGTAGCTAAGGATGATGCCACTTCCTTCTAGGCAGCCCTTCACACTGAGTGCAGCACTACTACAGCCAAACAGAAGAGTCACTGCTCGCACAGGTCCTTTCAGCACCCTCTGAGCATCCAGAAAACGTGCCCCTGCTCCATGTCCTACATAACTACAATACAAAATAACATGTTAAGAGTCAATTTGCTGACTAATAGTCAAAATTGCTAATTTTAGATTAGGCAACAAACAGGTCTTTTACTTACATGTATAGATCTTTGGTAGTTACAGCCTCTTGCAGGTGATCAGGATCAGGAGAAATGCCACAGACTCCCTGCCATGCTTGCTCACTGAACAGGCAGAAATACAAGATGAACATTAATAAATGAGGCAGAGAGGTCAATCAAATGTGTTTGTGTGTGTGCATGTAAACATGTGATTATCTAACCTGGTAAACCAATCCCTGAAACGCTTTTCAGTCTCAGGGAGGTTTTTGTCTGGGTTTAGCACAAAATAAACTTCATGGGGATCTACACCACGTGACAGCACACAGTCTGGATCCAGCTGAGAGAGAACAATGACTCAGGTCAATGTTCATAAATAAACCATCAATTCAAATATGGCAGATATGCAAAAGACAGGAAAAAAGTATTTGTACTTTTTGGAGATAACTGTGCCCTAGTACAGCATGGAGAGAAGGCATACGGGTGACCGAGCAAGGCTTCAAACAAGAGATGTTCTCCCATGGCAACTTCTGCAGGTACTGCACATCACACACACACACACACACACACATATATACCATATTATAGATTTATGGGGTATAATAGATTTATTATTTTTTTCCAATGCTACAGTCACAATATAAAAATCCCTATTAACTTTGGACTCATCTGTAGGACAATTGTACAGAAAAACATTAAAATCATATTCAAGATAACGTTTCATTAAATTGTTTCCGAGACCATTTGTATAGCAAACCTTGTCTAAGATTAGAACTGTGTGTCCATGAGGCTCCTTCCTCCCTCTCATATCAGACACACCCTTCTTCAGCAGCTTCAGGAAATCTCCCTCCATCACACAAGCCCCTTCAACCAAAGAATGCAGGTCTGAGAGAGTGAGCAATGGAGATGCAGAAAGAATCACCTGAAGGAAAAAGAAAATAAAAAAAATATTATTGCTATGACCTGGTCTAGGACTTCAGGACATACCAACTTAATGATGCTACAATATATTGCTGATAACCCCAGATACCTTTAACATATCTGAAGTGATCGTTGTTCCTGTTAATGAGGGTTCAAGACATTTCAAATGAACCAAGAGCTTTGGATCAGCAGTCAATGGGAGAAGTAAAGCACGCCATACTCCTAAAGCCTCCTCCATCTCTTCAAGCAGTTTCTGATGAGAGCAAGAGAGATTTAGTTTGTAGTATATAAATAAAAAACAAAAAATACAAAACACAAACCAAAAGTCTTTCAAATTAAATATCTATTGTATAACAAAATGTTTCACATTCTCAGATGAATAAACAGAAAAAGCAAATATTAGGTTACTCTTAGTCCCTTCAACTTCACAGTAATTGTAAAAATATGCTATTTTTAAAAACATTTTGTCCACCATTAGTTTCTGTCCTTTACCTGCACTCGAGCATCCAGAGCCTTTCTGCCCTCCCACCACTGCACCTTATCAGTCACTCCACTGACTTCTTTCTGGCCCTGCATCACTCCCTCCATCTCCTCCAGGAGAACAGGCATTGAACGCTACGGAGAGAAAAAGCATGTTAAACCATGTGTGTTAAAATGTGTTTGGTGATCTGGCCAAAAAATAAAATTTCAATATCTACTATATGAACTTAATGTGTGTGGCAACCAGAGTATAAGCAGAATAACAGCTATCAAGGTGTTCCGTCACTGCCAAGTCGATTAATTTTATAATATACATAAGAATAAAGGGAAACAAATAAAAGTCATTGGCAGCCATGATGCAACATTTTTTTAATGTGCATTACAATTCCGTGCTGTCTGGAATAAAATGTGAATAATGTGTGTCTGTGGCCCTTTGCAAATTTTGTCTTGTTGCAGGTCACAATGCCTTTAAAAAAAAAAAAAAAAAAAAAAAAAAAAAAAAAACCATCCTCAAACTCTTCAATGAGTGAAAACTCAACTTTACAGGGACAAGCTTTTCAAAAACATTTTAGTGTTAAGATTATAACTGGTGAAGTAGGCGTTCAGTTCACTGCTTGCATTATTATTTAAGCATCATCTTCGGGCTAAAACGCTTTTGGAAAGCCAGCACTTATGGTGTCATACTCTAAGTGAATCTTCCCATCTAAAAATTAAGGCACTCATCGCCACCTACTGTACAAAAGCAGCAAGTTCAAACCTTTTCTGTTAATACCAGTTTGAGGAACAAAAGCAGATAATTTTATCAAAAGAAAAAAATATTACAAAATCTACAACAACCAAAACTTGAAAGACGGTTTAACAGCATGACTGCAAACTACAGGAACACAAAGTATCTCTTACATGTCTGTGTCCAGTTGGGATCCTTATGGTAATGGGAGCAGAGTCACGCTCTAGTCGTGTGAGAAGAATAGCATTGCCAATCTCACCAGGACACACCCCCACAAGAGAGATCAAACATACAGTTACACCTGCAGAATGAAAGAAAATGAATTTGTATGATCATTCCCTTACTCACGACTGACTTATAGAGGAAATAGCACAAAGATATAACAGGCCTTTTATGATGGTAAACTTCGGCATTTAGCAACTGCAAACTGATGCATTTTACCTGCTGGGAGGTCTTTGAGCTGTTGTGTGAACTCCTGGCAGTGTGTTTGAGGGAACTGTGCTGGCTGGGTTAAAGTGAAGGAGTACATTTGTTCAAGTGCAGACAGAGTTTTTGCCTGTGACTGTGTGGGAGACTCCTCTAAGCTCAGTGTACTTAAACTCTCCGTTACATCACCAGCGGATTTCTTTAGTTTCCTGAAAGGAGTGTTCAAGTTGGTTATTTTAATAGTTTGTTTACCCTTGAACACCGAGTGTAATCAGATTGCATAAAGAGTAACAATTTTAGCAGTCAAGCATAAATCACAGCATAAAAGCAACCACTGTCAAGAGTTAAATAAGAGATAACATGTTAAACATACCGAAGCTTATTTTCCACGTGGCGAGTCATCTGATGGCGAGTGGACACACCCAGAGATTGAGCATGTAGCATGGCTGTGGTGACTGGATCAGACAGACCCAGCAACTGGGCAAGCAGTGAACACAGGTGAGGATAGAGGGAGTGGCTTGGAAAATGATGTAGGAGGAGCAAAGCAGAGTGCAAGAGTGATTGGACCACCTCTACAGACAGCTCAGCTATATATGAAAAAAAAACACACCAAAACATAATAGTGTTAAGTTTTAAAGCATTAAAGCATCTACAAATATGCAGTCATGCCTTTGACATGCAAGACTTCTTACCTGGTGCCAAATTTGTGTGTGGCAATGGTGCGTGTATTCCTGTGCTAGTCTGTCCAACACTCCTGATCTCATTCACACAATCTCTGCCCAAGTCTGCTCCCAAGTCTCTCCTTAGCACCTCAAATTCAGTATCAGGACCATTTGCAAGAATTCCTGTACAAACTAAACATTTCAGACAGGTGTTTCAGAAAGACTTAAACAACAGCCTAATTCTTCATTCTTGCACTCAACCCACCTGTATTTAATGTCTCATAGTCAGATTCATGAAGTTCCTCTAGACTGATGTTCAGACCATCCTCATCTTCATTTTCTTTGATCATCCTCATCCTCTCTGGTTGATCTACATCTTTAGAACTTTGATCTTTTGCTGACCGGCCTCGTCGTGGCCGTGTTTGAGAGAACACACTTGTTTCATCTTCAGAGGAGGGGCCACTGGGGCAGACAGCAATGCTATTCTTACCAACTCTCCGCCTTCTGGATCCATTCTGCTGCACTGCTGGATTCAGAGTGTCTTTAGAGGCTGGCTTTGAGGCAGAGGGGGTTTTAGACGCAGATGTGACTGAACGCTTTTTCTCAGATTTATTATCCATTACAGAAGATGGCGCTGTCTCAGAATCACTCTCATCACTAAACTCAACCTGGAATAAAGTAGATGGGGCAGACATTTAAAAGCATATTTTACCCCCCCAAAAAAATTAACTCCCACCAACCTGTCCCACAAGTGCAAACATTATTATCCATAAAATAACAAAACCAAGGAAAATCAGGTTTAAATTGGCAGTAACTACGGCTAGGAAAAAATACACAACTTTTTCATCCAAAGATTCCTAAAAATGTTTGAAGGTAAAATGTTACCGTTTCTAAATATTCTCTTAGAATTTTGAAAGAGATGGTAGGAGTGCAAACCTTAAAGCGTGATCGGTTTGGCCGTTTAGGTGCGGCTGGAACGGTTACAGGCTTCTCTTGCAATGGGGACATATCTTCAAAAACTTGGAACGAACCTTTTGGTACGGTCTTCATCTTTGTGATCCCAGAACGGTTGGCAGCTGGGGCCCTGGACATTGTCAGTGGAGTGGAACTCACTGTAATATCAGGAACCTCAATAGTGAAGTCAAATGCACTCATGTCACCAGTTAAACCAGCAGACGTTGGTATGGAGACAGATCTGGGAGTCCTGGTCGCTTTGGGTGTTTTAGAGACCATGCTAGGTTTTACACCACTGACTTTTGTAACAGGGTCCTTGACTTTCTTTGATAAAGTTGTAGATAGCTCTCTTGATTTACTAGGCCCTTGCTCTAGAGATGCTTCTCTTTTGCTTGCTGGGAGGCTGTTGGTTGATGTGCCTGTAGATGGAAGAGTTTTCATACAACTGGAGCTTTTTGCTCTGTTCTGTTGTTTCACTTGTATTTGGCTCTTTGGTGCTGGTGGAGTCCAGCCCCACATGCCCGTAAACAGATCATCAGGACTACATTGCCTTTTCCCAGCCAAGGCCAAGCAACAGGCCACAGCCTTGGCCCCTAGTAGAGCAGCCCTCAGAGACCCCAGATCTGGACTCAAAGCTCCTTTATACTCCACAGCCTGTAGCCCTGCCTCTATTTCTTGCCACAGCGCAGCAGCCTTTCCCTTTTCTCCAGCCCCACAGTAGAGCTGAGTCAGCACACTGTCCAAATGCATTCTGCCAACCTCTGTCTGCAACACCAAGGGTGCTGGACACTGCCTGGGACTCTGGGAAATCAGTGCAGTCAAATGACTGTGTAATTTCGCAGTGATGCTACTACAGTGCAGTTTAGCGAAGTGACGTAATCGACGGGAGTCCTGCGATTCCTTTTGGAGATTGGCCTGCACAAGGGCCCAGTGGATGCTGACGCGAGCTAGGCTGGGTTCACTGCAGCATGGACAGGAGCAGCGCATGCCATGAGTGAGGCAGGAGAGCACACGAAGACGTTTGGGCTTCAGAGGGGGTGATGCATCATGGCCTAAATCAGTCAGCCCCTCCACTAGCTCCCGACCTAGTGAGCGAGAGCTGAGGAGACCACTGATATCCTCTTCTTCCTCCAAGATATGAGGGCCAGAAGTTGGTGCGGCTGGCCGGCCTTTACGAGGCTTTATTTTAAGTTCAGGCTTTTGTTGCTGATGCTGGCCAAAATCTATAAACAGCATAAATCAGAAATGCGGAAAAATAAAGTGACTCATCATTTATGGCACGTAAAAATAGTACAATTTTATCCAATTACTTTCTTTATGCAGTAAAACAAATACAACAGCACATAAAGGCAAGTGTACCTCTAATTGATCGATATTTTCATTAAATACAACTATAATTTTCTTGTAAACTATGAAAATCATTTGAATAGTATCACAATCACATGACAGACCTGACATTAATTTGAATCGAACATCAAGCCCAACTCTAGGAGTGTTTTTAATCTGTGCTGCTCAGTTTAAGGAAACTAAAGGAGTTACCTGTGTTAACATCCAGTAAGTGTCTGACCTCTTCCAGATCTAAAGCACTGGCATCATTCGCTCCCTTCATCAATTCCAGTTCAGCCTTCAATACCAGCAGTTCAGCACAGCTAAACACACACACACACACACACACACACACACACACACACACACACACACACACACACACACACATAAGACTCAATCAAAGTTTGCAAGTCTCAAAATGCAGTGGTGTTGGACTTACTGGCTGAGGGTGTATAGCTTGGTGGCGAGTTTAAGGGCCTCTAGGCACTGAGCTCTGGCTTCCTGAGCTGCTCCAACACTGCTCCTCACACAGACCATTCTCTCAGAGCAAATTAACACTTCATTAAGCAGCAGCCATTTAAACATCACACTGTCACCTTCGGAGACAAAAAACAAATGTAATGTATAAGCCACAGCACCAAAACAAAAAATTCTCTTGCAATTAAGCAAATTTTTTTCGTTCTACCACCCATTTTTAATGTTCTACCACCCTAAGAAATGATTACGGTAGTTTTGAAAATAGCTTGCTTGTACCTTGATCTACAAAGCGAATGTCCACATTGGGAGCAGGTGCTCCATAAAAGCCATTGCCCAGTAACATCATTACCAGACTGCACAACAGCTTCAATCCTTCATACTGGGCTGTGTCTGGAGTCTTCAGACCTATACAAGCATAAATTAACAGACTTGACCATAAAAGATTACAGTATTAGTCATGTTTGAACATGCCCTGAAGTGTTGTGAAAAGAGCAAACCATGTTGGATGATGGTCTGGCGGAGTTGTGCATGGAGCATGTTTGTGTCCAGACTGAGATAGGCACTGGCAGTCTGTAAGGCTCGAGCTTTCAGCATGTACCAATTCTTTGAGTGATGCTGTGTTGTCTCCTTCAACACCTCACACAGACAGCATACACCACGCTCAGTCTGAGAGAGTAGCAAGATCATATGTGTATGTTATGAACAGTACCACCATCAAGTGCACAATTATAAATCAGGGCAAGCTAATCAACTGGAAGTCATTTGTTTTGTTCAATGCCATATATAGATTAGGTTACATTCATGCCTAAATCCAGATATTTAGTAGAACCATGTACAAGAACAGTCTGTAGCGTACATAGTCGGTCAACTATATTTCTAAATTAGAGTGGTTTGAAAGCTGATCGAAGCACATCCACAAAGCTGGAGGAATTAAAAAGCCTTACAGGTTCATTACAAAACCATCAGCCGTTTCACGGATACGCTTGGAGGCGCCGCCATTTTGGGTCACGCAAAGGATTGTGGGATTGTTTGGGAGCAAGACGTACGTTAGTGAATCTAAACTAGAGATAAACAATGGGGAAAGGAGACCGCTGCTCTGTTTTTGGCTGCAATAATGATCGCAGATACAAAGAAAAGTTACTATTGTTATATTTCTATTACTCAGTGTGTGTGTTCTTCTGAAAATGTGAGGATTTTACTAAAATTCAGCCTACCACAGCTTGGACCCAGCTCTTGTACAGATCTATATATAGTACAACCCCCTAAATTTGTGTCCCATTTTTATTCGGAACTTTAATATTCTGAGCTCTGTCAATTTCAGTTTGTTATATAAATAATTCAGTACAAAATACAGAAAGCATACATATATAGTCACCTTTTTTCTTTTTAAACTCAGTTTCTACACCTATTCACCTCTGCAGTCATATTTTGATGATGTTTTTGTGTTTCCTGTATCCTGGTGTAATTTTTGGTCCCTATGTTACCATTTTTAAACTTCTGTTATGTAGAATACTCCACTGCCAATGATTTGTGATAGTAAGAAAAATTGTTGTACCTCCGTTTAATCCATCATTTTAATATTTAAATTACACAATTCAGCTTTAAGTATAAAGAAAAATGATTTCTGATCATTTTGTACTGAATTATTTATATAACAAACTGTTAAATTGACAGAGCTCAGAATATTAAAGTCACGAATAAAAATAGGACACAAATGTAGGGGGTTGTACTATATATAGATCTGTACAAGAGCTGGGTCCAAGCTGTGGTATGCCGAATTTTAGTAAAATCCTCACATTTTCAGAAGAATAACACACTGAGTAATAGAAATATAACAATACTAACTTTTCTTTGTATCTGCGATCATTATTGCAGCCAAAAACAGAGCAGCGGTCTCTTTCCCCATTGTTTATCTCTAGTTTGGATTCACTAACGTACGTCTTGCCCCCAAACAATCCCACAATCCTTTGCGCAACCCAAAATGGCGGCGCCTCCCAGCGTATCCATGAAACGGTCCATGGAGGGAGAATGTAAAAGCAATGCATAATTTTAGATCAAGAGAAAGGAGTTAGAATTCACAACCACTACAATGAGATTAAAAAGTAGGAAGGCATGGCCTTACCTCGCCTAAAGCAAAACAGAGCTGAGCTCTCATCAAAGTGACAGCGACAGAGATAACAGTTTTTCCCTCCGAGCCTGACTCTGTAGCCAAACACTGCTCTGCCTGTTCTAGCTGTACCTGAAAAAGCAAACAAAAGTCATCTGCAAGCCAATAATAAAATTACCTTTTTTATATATAATCTGAAGTCACATATTGTGCTAAACATATTCTTTAGATAATAGTCCAATAACTAGAGAAATTCATTTGCAATAAAAGCTCATCTGACAACCTTTGGACCATTTTCTCCCCCAATTTATTTATTTTTTCTGATGATTATACAACAATCAATTATATATTTATGTGCATCACCACAATATTCAGAACAGTATCGTCAGTATTACAGTTCATCCCCCATGTGCATGCATGGGACAAATCCTGGCTTACATTACTATGTTGCAGTTAATTCAATGGTTACCTGTGCAAGCTGAGGAGAGCCCAGGTCCAGAAGGAGTTTGGAAGAGTGACAGAATGCAGCAGCACTATTCTGCACATCACCAATGTGCCGGAACAGAGTTGCCGACAGCTGATAACCCTCCAATGCCTGCAGTGGCTAAATGAGACAAAAGAATAGCAGAGGGGAGATTAGATAATGAACTAGATTTAACAACTTAAAGGAATTGTCTTTGCACTAGAATGTCAACACAGCTAAAATGTAATGGATACTTTAATTTTTATTTTAAAGCGAATGGAGAAAGTGAGTTTACAACGTTACCTTGCCCATGAGTGAGTAGAGAGCAGCCATCAGAGAGAGTGCAGAAGCGGTTTGTTTGGAATCCTTCACTAGAGGAACTGTACCCTCCTTCAGCAAAGCCCCCCAGAGTAATAAACACCTATCCAAAGGCTCACTACGTTCTAACAAACAACACAGAAATGACTGATTTTATGTATACACATGTTCCTATTCAATCGACTTATAATTCTTAAGCCAATTGTTAGAGGTGCACATTTTATTTGTGTGCAAGTTCCCCTACTCACTATTGTGTGCCGTCAGATTGAAGCGGAGTCCATCATATACCAGCTGGCTCTCCAGCAGCTTCTGTTTGTCTTCATACTCAAGATCGTTTGTGGGAACTGCATCCAAATTCCCAGCAGTTTTACTGCTCTCCTGCACCTCACGTAAACGCATTTCTGTAGCCATAGCCTAACACAAACATATTATTAATAATCACAATCTCATTATATTGTACTGTGTGCTATTCATTAAAAAGTCTGAACACAGGAGGCAGTATGGCATGTATTCCAAACAAATCCACTTAAGCACAAACCCATACAGAGGAAATACTTTGAATATAAAAACTTTGACTGTCAAGTTTCTTCAGGGCACATACTGATACAGATGATTAGTAATGAACAACACTAACAATCAATGCCTACCCATAGTCCTTTACTCTACATGTGGTTACTTTAAAATTCACTTCAAATGTTGTGGTCAACACATTCTCGTTTGGATCTAGGTAATTAATTATGGCTCAGAAAAGAGTCACAGTATAACTGACCTCCTGGAGACTGGCTTCCAGTGTGCAGATGTAGAGCCATAAAGAGGCATGTGCCTTTTCATCCTTAAGCCTATCAGCATTCTCTGCGGTCTCTTTTTCCTCCTCCAACAACCGCAGGGCCTCGTGAGTAAAATCAACTGCAGAGCTGAATGAGACAAGGTTTGTTGATCACTTTTAAGTGATCTACATAGTTCACATATGCTCATCTGACAAACATGCTGTAGTGTACATGTGGATTATACCAGTCTGTTTGCTGACTGAAGTCTTGGTAACAAACCACCTGTGCCATTTCACACAGGTAAGAAGCACGCCGAAGAGTTTGTGTAGTCTCTTCATGGCAGATATCAAGGAGGTCACACAGTGTGTTGTAGCGCTCCTGTGTTGTGTCTCCTGTCTGCTCCTTATACAGACGCAGTTCCTGTTCTAGCAGACACAACACCACCTCCTCATCTACGAAAGCTGCTCCTAAACCATCTCTCAATGTCCTGAGAGAAAAGAACATTACTAAGGTATACTTTTATACAAAGGTGCATCTAAAGGCGTACATCTAAAGATTAACAGGTAAACAGACAAAAAGATCAACAGACAGACAAACACATGTATGAGTGATGATTGAAGGCACTATTTACAACATATTTCACCAGTGCGTTAGTATAAAAGACTGTTGTAGAAGAAGGTATCACTCTGTGCACCTATGTTCAAGAGAAATGAGAGATAATTCATTAGCTAAGGGATGTAGACTCCTTCTTAGTGATGTACATGAGTTAGTTTCACTTTCGCAGACAGTTTAGTGTGCAGTACTGATTAATTACTTGTTTGTAGTCTGCTGTGATTGTTAGGATTTTGGCTGCATGCTCAGTGCTTGCATCAAACTGAAGTGATTTATATTCATAACTAAGCAGATGTTACTGTACAGTATATAAGTACATACAGTAGATTAATAGCCATCAATCAGCATTAAACACAATCTTTCAATGACAAATTCCTGCTGTTAAAACTACAGAAAGAGTTGTGAATTATATCACTATGCACCTCATACAGTAGGAATCATTGATAATCACTGCCTGTTGTAAGAAAAGTGCATCTTTAAACTAGCCATCTTAAATGGGGGGAATAGAAAACTTATAACCTTGTACTTTTATCATAAAATGTTCAGACAATGTACATGAAGCATGTGGAGCCCTCAAAATGTGTATTATAAAGTGGTTCTTATGACTATGCACAAAGTACAGTGTCACCATCAGAATATAAATACAAGTGCTTGTTTGTTACCTAAGGCGTGTGTCTTCCTCTCCAGCACGGACAGCATCACCCTTAGTCTTCACCCACAGTGAGACTGGCTCTGCAACACAATCCAGAACTCGAACACCTAGAACCTGAATCCAGCGCACTACCCAGTCCAGAGCCTTTGCTAGCCTGCCGGCACGTCGACTACACTGCACCACCAGCATGAAACTGCGGTTGACCTGAGCATAAACACACACACAGCGTACAAACCTGCACAACTGTCCCAAACAATCAAGCCAGATAGGAAATCCTACAAGAGCTGATACTGAATCAGAACTTACCTTATCCACAGGCAGAGAAGCAGGGCAGTCCTTATTCAACTCCTGACACACAATTTCAGCAAGTCCACATGCTTCTTCATACAACTTTCTGTTAAACAGCTCATATACCACATTATTTACTGCACACACTAGAGACAGAGCAGGGAGACACAGAGACAGACATGGATGAGAATAAAATTAGTTACTGTACATAAAGGCAATTCAACTCAAAAGTAAATGTATATTTTTTTCTTTTGTGTAGTTCTAATTTACCTGCTTTCAATAAAAAGTTGTCATTGGACAGCTTGCGTAGTTCGGTCATCATGCGTCCTGCTGTTGCCTGGCAGTATAACAGAACTCTGTCCAGAGATTCAAACACTGATTCCTATGAACAAATAAATACAGATGAGTAGACACAAAAAATACTGAGAAAACCATGCACTTAGCTAAACATGCAAGTATTACAAAACAGATCACAAACTGTTTAGTATGTGAGGTAGGTGATGTTACCTGTGAGGAATGCAGATTATCATAGGTGTTGGTAAAGCCCTGGTACAGACTGAAGCACAGTGAATACTGCAGCTGTTGTGAGAATGAGCTCTGAAACAAACAGAATGGTAGCAAAACAAACATCTTCAGCATCAATGAGAAATTAAAATAGAAATGTACATTCAATAGGAATACAGAAAACTGTGATTGAGAACAGAATTTATCATTCAATGACTTAATATACGCTCATCACTCTTTCACAGAGTTACATCCTGTCACACATGTAACGGCACACAATTAAGATGAACCAATTTAGCCAATGTGATTTTCACACAATGGAATTTGACCTCCGCATTTAACCCATTTGCGCACACACACACACACACACACACACACACACACACACACACACACACACACACACACACAGCAGTTAGGGGGTTAGGTGCCTTGCTCATGGGCACTTCAGTCATGTCCTTGCTCATGGGCACTTCAGTCATGTCCTGTCTGGGGATCGAACCGGCGACCTTCTGGTCACAAGACCAGATCCTTACCACTAGGCCATGGCTGCCCCCTTTTATTAAATTAAATTTAAAAAAAAAAAAGAAAAAAAAAAAAAAGAAAGAAAGGAGTGCACCGCTCCAGTAGCACTGCAATACCGGGTCGATGCGCGGAGTGGTCCCGCCTCCCTGTTCAAAAAATCAATTTAATATGCAAGCCCTCATATAGAGAACGTATCAGATATTAAACTGATAAGAACAGATACTACACTTGATCTTAGCCAAAAGGCCGAGAAGCGATTATGAGTACTCCACACCTGCCAGTCTAGCATTAGTCATCAAAAGATCATTTAATCATAATCATCATCACAGTAGCCTTAACTGTAATGATACGATACAAGGCTGAATTATACCCCTGAGAGAAAAAAAATTACACTATGTTCCACTTGAGCTTCTGTGGCACACAGATGCTAAATAGTTTTTGCCAAAACAAGCAGGACAGTGAAGCACTGACTGTTTTACTTTACCACTGGTAAACACTTCTCATGTAACATCAGTCTTCATTCTGATCTATGGACACAATATGCACCATCAAGCAATAAAAAAATACATTTGACCTCTACTTCATACCACTCCTACCCATCATATCTCAGAGATCCTAAACCACTTTAATACGAGGCCACCACAGGTTACCAATGACCGCATCACAATCACACATCCAGCATATTTCTGTTTTAGATACCATGAATGATGAGCAATATATACTATGTGATTTTTCAACACTGATCAACAGTGTATACTGGCTAGCAGAGTGTAACATTGTACTTTGTTTGCAACTTTATTAGAATCTCATTTTTAGACCAGATATAATGCTGTGCTGTGATATAAGAATGTACAGGATATCCTACACTGAGGATCCACTACAAAATTAAAGGACTGAAGAGCACCAGCTAAATAGTGAGCAGTGTTGTTTTAAACACTTAAATGCCTACCTTTTGCTGTTTCAGTAGAAGCTCTTGATGTTCCTCTAAAAAGGAAAAACAGGATAGTAGTGTAGTCATGTCCATTCCTTTCATCTGTCCTGCCTCTGTTGTCCAGACGACCAGTTGACATGCCTCCAAGAGGGCATGGCCTTCTGCATCTCCCATAACTGCAGGTAACCCTCTGAGAATCCGTGCACAGTCTGTGAAAGTCTTGCTGCATTCACCTCCAGAGCTGAGGCTACAATGCAGCTGAATTGCCCGAGCTGCCAGGGATAGAGGTGGGCACAAATCATCACAGAGCTGCTGGACAACCTCCATAGCTCTGTCTACCAAGTGTGTAGCATCAGTCCAGAATCTGCTCTTACACAGCAGCTTGCACATCTTAAACACCACCTCACACCTTACAGCCAGTGAAGGCAGCATCAGCACAGTGTCAACACTCGCATCATCACTGAGCAAAGGGCTGAGAAAACGAATGTGTATTTCAGAGAGCAAAAATACTGCATCATCCTGAGACAAGCTCCCACATGCTCGTTCATACTCTCCAACAACCTCTTCCACAAATACGGGCACTTTAGAAGTACTGGACGACCCCTCTAGAAGCCGAAAAAGCAATGCTTGAAGCTGCCAACGGAGTCTGTCTCTGGGAATGATGCTAGATGTCTTAGAGCCTGAGGTCAGAAGACTGTTCCACAGGAGTGCAAAGCAGTTCCGCACCAGAATGCTGAAATCTTCAGCCTGTGGTTAAAGACATCAGATAAACATTTATTTCAACAATGATCGAAGGAATATCTTTAAGTTGCTTCTTTGGTTTTGTGCTAGACCTAGAAGTCTAACATACCCAACTTAATATAATATAGACCTATTTTTGTGGGTCTTGGGTCTGTATGATGCTTAACTATAGATATGTACTGTATGGACAAAACTCAGGCTGCACACATGCACTAGTACAGTGAGTAGATTTGGAACTCATGTAGACTTGTGGATAAAAAAAAGGATAACAAGCCAATCTAAGGGCAAAAGTCACTCTTACATGAACTCATCAGAGCTCATCTCAGACACAATAAAATAATTTGCACACCTCTGTGGAAGAGTGCAGCAGTCTCTGGTACATGATCTCTCCAAGTCTACTAGCAAGACTGTGAGCTCCTTGAGTAACCAACTTCTGCAGGATGTGGACGATTATTTTCTCAAGATAAAGTGGGCTTCCATGTGGCGCTGAGTCTGTCATCAACCCATAACCCTTCACAGCCAACTCCACAAGATCCATCAGACGCTCCTGATGATCTGGCTGTAGAACTCCACTGCCAAGTCGCTGGTGACATGCTCGAATGATCCGGTCACATACTGTTCTTCCCCATAAGCCAAGACCATCATTAACATGCTTCTGTAGCAAACCAAATGAGTTCAAATTATAGTATGTATTTGGCAAGTTGCCTTATTAAAAGCTACTAATTAAGTTATTTTTTCTTACCTTCAACTCATCGTGAAGATTTACGGTGTCTTTCTCAGATGATATCAGTTGAACATACTCATCTGTTTTTAGACATTTCATTGTTTCTACTTGGCCTTTTCTGGAAAAAGTAAATAGTTTGGTAAAATAAACAACATGATTGTTCAGGTTATGTAGATCACACAGATCAGAAGGTGAAGTTAGCTTATTTACTGTGTGGCAGCAAGTGTACAGAGTGTGCCAGACCAATGAATGGAACATTCTGAGGAAAAAAAAACCCCATTGTTGCTCAATTTAATTCAGAAAAGTAAACTGTCATTTTATGAAGACACAAAGTGACACTTCAAGTCTTTTTTTATTTTACTGTTGATCAGTATTACTTATATGTTCATGAAAATCAGAGATCAAGCACCTTAATTTATTAGAATATTTCATTTGGCTAAATTACTATTCAGTGTATAAACATTAAAATAAAAAAAAACTTGGAATATGTCACTTCAGATGTAAAGAATATAAACAGCTTATCTTTGACAGTGACAGTTTATCTTTGAATTAAAATATGAACACAAAGTAAGCCTTTTCACTATAACATTTTTGGAGATGCACCAAAACACATTTCACCTCTGTTAAAAGCTGTAACTTTCTTAAACCAAACAAACGTCAACGTCTTTCTACACATTGTGTACGAGACCAACCCAACATTAATACGTCAGTGTAGTGTTTGAGAAATGTGTCCACATGTACACAAAACAGTAAAGTTAATCCAACAGCTTATCGTTAGTTTTCTGTAGGATTTAAGTCAATTTATGTTACGCGTGTTTACTAATTTAGCTACGACCGGCTAGCATTAACTAGCTAGAAGCTTGATTTCTGATCCACTCACACTGCAATAGCACTGTCTTATGTGTATGACATTTACTAATTAAGTTATATTTATGTTACTTCTACTTATGGTTAGAGTTGTGTGAGGTTATATGTCTGGTCCTACTAAACAAATTAACGTAACGGTAACTTTAAGAGACATCACGACACCCAGTTAATGTTAGTTCACTATCTCACAAATACACAGAAAAAATCAGCTAACGAACCAAAATAGCGAACGTTCTACTTTTCTACTTACTACAGTCCGTAGAAAACTACAGCGTTGCTGTTATTTCTGTAAGTAAAACGTCCCGCACTGCTGTTGTAGTTTAAAATTCAACCTGAAGCGAAAGAACAACCCAACGCGCACTTATTCAAAAAAATAACGCACAGCCTATCGGGAAAAAAAAAAGGGGGGGGGGTTTAAAGGATTGTGGATATTGTAGTATGGATTGTGTACATTTACTTTTTCGAATTTGGTTTGACAATTAACTAATGTAATCTAATGTAATGTGTTCTGTTATATTATGATGTTATGTTGTTATGTTATGTTATGCACAGTCTGTGGGTTTGACAAAAGTCTGGAAAGTTTTGTAATTATACAGTAGAGGATAATGGCATTTAATGTGCAGCTAAATATTATTTGGGGCTGAATGATCAGTGTTTCTATAACTACCCCTTGCATATTGTTGTGCACTTTTGCCATTGTCTTTTTTCAATAAATATGTGGAAACTTGCGTTTATTTATAACTTTCAGGAAACTACAGACAAGCTAAATGTAGTTCTGCTATCATTTTAGATTGCTGTTTATGATGAAACAATTTGTCAATTCTTTTAGGATTGTATCTACTGCAGTTACTTTAATATTTTATGGAATTCTTTTTTAAATTTTCTAAGAAGGGAAGTATCTTGAAACTGTAAAAAAGGTCCCTCAGTTTTTTCATTTTGTTGCATCAAATAGAGAAAATGTGAAATGCATTGTGATTGTTTTAGCATATACAAAATGTATATTTTGTACCTTTTTTGCATTTTCAATACTGTACGGACATTTTCCTTATTTTTAGATGTAGATCTAAACAGGCAGTTCAAATGGGCAGAGCAGTTCAGACCTTTTTAGATACTAGCTGTCAGTCCTCCTACCTGCCCCGAGGCTCCTTCGGACTCCATTCCCCATAATGCATCAAAACACCGTCAGAATCGCACAACCAATCAGAGACTGAACAGATTATCCTCTCCCGAGTTCTGACCTCATGCATCCGTTTCTCATAATGAGACTATATTTAAACTCCCCCAAAACAGACATTCTTTGTAAAGTATTGGTACCAGTTTGAGCACACACAGCAGGATTTTCGTGTTTGTTCTGACCTTTTTCCTCTGCCTTACCCTCTGGATCTGTTTGTCCGGATATCTGTTGTATGAACTTAGCCTGTCTACGGACTAGATTGGATCACGTTGTCTTTTGCTGTCTTTTGACAATTGACAGTAGTAAACTCCTTTGTATCTTATCCACTTTTCTGCCCTTTCATTGCACCCACTGTTTTATGCTGACATTGTAAGAAACATAACTATACACTAATATATTTGAGTCTTTTATTTAGCATGCCCTGCAAGGACTGAATGCAAAGACCTACTGAAATAGTGAAAACAATTATCTATGGACAGAAAAAATTAGAACACTCAAAATAGTCAATAAAAACAAAAGAAAGACAAAAGGGATGTAATAAAAGGGATTTAATACAAACAGACCATTCAGAGATAACTTAAGCAGTGTACTGGCATCCATTTGCATATATTCAGAACATCAATATATCAATGGAACAAAACCTTTATTTTATCCAGCTAATAACACAATTTGATATCTTAAAAAAAACAAAAACAAAATAAAAACAAATATTTCAGGAAAACAGCAATTATGTTGTGATAATGAAATAAATAATTCTCAATAAAAAGTTAAATTAACTTATCACAAGTTAAAAACATATGCAAACATTGGCCTTTTAGGGCTTCAGCAGTTATCTATCTATCTATCTATCCATCTATTTATCCATCCATCTATCTATCCATCTATCTATCCATCCATCCATCCATCCATCCATCTATCCATCTATCTATCTATCTATCTATCTATCTATCTATCTATCTATCTATCTATCTATCTATCTATCTATCTATCTATCTATCTATCTACCATCACTGTCGGAACAAAACCTCATATCTCCAAAATGGTAACTTTACAGGAGAAGGACAACACCTTCTTCACTTCCATCACTGTCGGAACAAAACCTCATATCTCCAAAATGGTGACTTTACAGGAGAAGGAAAACACCTTCTTCACTTTAATAGAAAGCTAATGCAAAATATTTAAAAAAATTTTGAATAATTTATAATGAAACGTTTGGCTGGTGGTTTTCCAATGATGCAAAAAGTGAAAAATATAAAAAATGTAGTTAAAAGATTTTGTACAAACAGTCAAAATATGCTACTTTTTATTTAATTACTTACTATTAACCTGTTATATTGTATTCATAAGGTACATAACATTACTTCATAAACATTCAAACAGCCAAAGCTCGTTTTCTCCAAAACTTCACTGTAAGGCTTGGTAAGGCTTTAAATGTCTTGTGAATGCAGAGGGTTAAACACGGTTGTTGTGGCCCCTTGGAACAGTGGATTCTGGCCCTGTAAATGTCAGTAAAGGTAAGGGTTAAACACTTAAGGGAAATGCCCTCTTCACATTGCAAAATTCATGTGAGTTGTATCTCAGCTGAAACTGAGAAACAGCAACCTTAATCTAGAATGAATGGAAGCACTGCTGGGATAAAAAACATTTCCATAACCCAGTGTTGGGTCACTTTATAACAGAAAACATGCTGGATTAATCTAAATCAGCATTGTTGGATTATATAAATAATCTAATAGGCTGAGTCATAAAACTTAGCCAAATATAGGGTGACTTCGACTCAGCACAGGATTGTGTTTCTTGGCTTATTTTCTAAGATATTTTCTGTTCATTTTGCTTATTTTTTTATGTTATATATAATTTTTTTAGTGGAAAGAAATACTATAACAAAACTCACACTAAACACACCTCATAAAATACGGTTTTATAGTTTTTATATAAAACATTATATTTGTTCTACTAAATAGAAAGTAGAAAAGTGTCTACAGCATATTTTATGGGGGTTTATGTATTTATGACAAAGATGACTCACTGTGTGATGAGATGTTTAAGCCTCTCTGTTTTATTTTCTAATTGGCTTCTTCAGGTACTGATGATTTATGTTGAAAACTGACCGATTGGTTGGGCTGATATTTTGACACACTAACTTACCAAGCAGCTGGGCTAGAAAAGCTACCCCAGCATTGTGCAAATAACCCAACAAAATGACCCAACACACTCAACACAGCATGTGGGTAGAAAAATTAACCCAGCAGATTATAGAGGGTAAAATAGAGGGACACATTTTAAAATTAAGTTTATGTAGATATCAGAGCCCAGATTTTCTTTTAGTTAAAGCAAAGCCATAGATGATATGGTGTAGAAACCCTAAGAATTTGCATGAATGTCTGGTCAGTTTAAATAGAATTTCATATTTCAGCTTTTCTATGATGACTTTATTAAAATAAACTATTATTAAAGGTGAGAGGCAACAAATGTCTGATATTGGCATAATTTCTAAATTTCTCCATTATAAAATGAAAGCAGGATGTGTGATGTATGAAGTTTGGTTTAAAATAGATATTAATTACAGTTAACAGTATTATTATTATTTTATTTTTTTCTAGTTAAATATAATGTCCGTAAAGAATCAATCCTTCACCTATACTAGCAAATATTAAAGATACAAACTCTAAAGATGTCCATAAGACATCTTGCAGGAACTCTAAAGATGTGTAAGTCATTCCTGCAAGATGTCTTATGGACAAACTTTAGAAGTACTACAAACATAGCATGCAGTATTTTTGTAACAGACCTCTTTCCATTCAACTTCTTTCTGTGCCCTGATGAAGCTGCGGTATTCCTTCCGATCATACAGCTCCAGCAACAATCTGTAGATGATGATGATGGCGATTCCAATCAGAAGGATCGCTGATACTGATATGCCAATGATTAATTTGGTCTTATCAATGCTTTCTGTGAGCCAAAGGGAAAAAGAGAAAAACAAAAAACATGAACATTACTTATGAAGTCATAAAAATGTTTAAAACTATTTATTCTGGCCACAAGTTAATTTTTGACTGTGAACGCTATATAATGTCATATATTAAATATAAATACATATGCCAAATGTAATATTTACACCATTTTGTCTATAAATGTACTAATATGGTAATTAGAAGTATATTGTTGTTTTGTTGGTTAGAAGACATTTTTATATATCATTTTCTCAAAAGCCTAAAACCAAGTACAGAACAGTACTTTGTATTTTATACAGTATGGTGTCATAGCAAAAACATGATCTGAAATGTTATCTTTTTTAGGAGAAGGAAAACACATTTTAAATAAACTGTTTTGATGATGTCACAGAAACCAAATGCATTTACACATACCAGCCTATTCTGCCTACAGCAGATATTACTCAGTATCGTCTATTAATAATTCAGTAACTACTATGTACTTGTAGTGACTATTATACAATTGCAATGCAATTTATTTAGTGCAGTCAAAATTCCTTAATATTAAACTTGACATAAAAATAATTAATTCAAAGTTACTTTCTCAGTGAATTAGAAATGAGTCTTATTTATATTTTAATTTTTTGATGAGTACATTTTCTTTATTTGATCTATTCAATTCTGTAACTAACTGCCCAAATATTAAACAGGTCATTAAATTATATAATAATTATATAGCTGATAGTGACCACCAAGGGTTAAATTAAGGCAGAAAGTTTTTAAAAACTGGCAGCACTTACTTGGGAGATTAGCATACTTTATCAACACTTTGCCATCATCCTGCAGTATCACCTCATAGCTGACATCATTATGTACACACTGAAGCTCATGACTGCCATGTAGTCGGATCACGTCGACTGACACACATATCTTAGAGCAGTTAACAGAAGAATCCCCATATAGCACAGTACAGTTCACACAAGGCCTAGACACAGTACAGACATGTTTTAGAACAAACTGGTTTGAATATTCACACTAGTGGTTCAATTCAATATTAAAACTGCATTACTTTTATTCACCCAGCATGTGACATAGAACAGAAAAGAAGGTTTAAATGACAAACATATACTCACTTATATGATTCACATGGCTGAACAAACTGGGAACAATGCTTGCCCATGAAACCAACTCTACATTTGCACTCGTTACAAATACACTCCCCATGGCCACTGCACAACCGTGCCTGCTTAGTCTGACACATGCTTGTGTCTTTAGGGCAATTACATGCAGAGCCTGTGTAATTATCATTACACATACATTTTCCACAGTCACATCTACCTTGTTCTGTAACACACAAACACACACAGAGAGAAATAGAGAGAAAGAGAAAGAGAAATAGAGAGAGAGAGAGAGAGAGAGAGAGAGAGAGAGCCTGGTGTTCAGTGTCACACATTAATTTAGCATGAAAGCACTGTACTTAGTTAAATTTAGTTACATTTTTTATCCATTTAACAACCTCACCAAGAAAGAAGAAATTTATACAAATATTTTTTTATTCTTGGATGTACAGGACATGATCTGAAACCCACATAATTTTGTGTCTTGGTTTTTTGTTGAGCGACACTTGTCACCTGGACTATAAATTGTTTTTTAGTTAGGACTAGAGTTATGATTATGTTTAGCTTTTGTGTTGAGTTTATGGTTATGGATAAGGTCAGATAAGGGTAAATGACAATAATATTGACTGTAATAGGTAATTAGATTGTAATTAAATTAACCAGATTAATTTGTTGAAAGTAAATTAAAACCAAGGTAAACACCTGGACTAACACTGAAGGGATCATTCAGTTATTTTTTTACATAATACTTACTTATATTCTTTGTAAATTAACTTACACATTTGTAAAAATTGTTCATAGATGGGACTAGTTTTCCAGATTGAAGAATTTATGCCAATTGTTATCAATGCAATGATTAATATGGAAACCCGTAGGTAGAAATGTATCCAGAGCTGCTTTTATGTCATTTATTTAAAGTACATAAAGTTGGATACAATTTCATGAGAACAATTATGAGTAAGATATTATTTAAAGCCTGTATTGTTAGAACATAACTATATATTTGTGTTATAAATACAAATATCAGTACATCTCCAAAATTAGAATATTATTCATGTGTGTTAATAATTTAATTGGGTAAACTGTCACATAATTTATATTCATTACATGTAAAGTGACATATTTCAATATTTTTTATGTTGATGCTGTTTGAATTTAGTCAAACTAAATAAATGTGAGATTCTGGATTTCTTGATTTTCATGAGCTGTAAGACATGATCAACAGTAAAATAAAAAGGCCTTGAGATGCAACTTTATATGTAATGACTATAAAATATGCCAGTTTACCTTTTTTAATTCAGTTATGAACAACAATGCAGCTTTTTTGCAATATAATATAATATAATATAATATAATATAATATAATATAATATAATAATGATTCACAGAAATCAACAACCATGTTTCCACTCAGTGGGTTTTCTCTTCTTTATTGACAAAATATGTTGTAATTCTTGCCCATGCTTATTCACTCTATGATGCAGTGGAGATAGTTTTGGCTGAAATATACTGAAGTATTCCTTTAACAAGCTGATTTTAAAAGGCTGTAAGTAGTAACAGACCAGTGCAACCCTGTGTACCTTTATATTAAAAATCACAGCTCACTAGACATGAATCAATTCATTGCATTATTTTCCAGCTCACCATTGCAGATTTTCTTGTCATGGCGTTCACAGCTGGCATCATCACACTTGCAGAAATTGCCACTGAAATGCCCGCTGCATATACACCGACCACACTCGCAGCTGCCGTGACCACTACACACCTGAGAGTCACCATCTGCGCGACAGTTCTTCAGCATGTCGTTGACTGTCGAGTCCATATTACTCTGACACTCACAGTTTTGACCCAGGTGACCTTTATTACAACTGAGAAAATGACAGTGAACAGACATTAAAGCTACAAATTATTTTATGCAATAACAGTCGTTTGGGAGGCAAATCACATAAATCTCATTCATTCATATTCTATTTAAAACCCTCCATTGTACCTACCCCCAAATGACGAAAACTTTCCACCCACCACCACGACACCTCCCAATTTTTCATACTATTCTCAACTTCTCCAGACTCAACTTCTCGCTCATTTGTCATTGAAAAAGAGGAGGGTCTGGCTTCAGGTGCCATCAGCCAAGCCAATCAGAACTTCTCGAGTTTCCCCTCCACTTTGTCACATACCTTAATCATTATGTGGTCCATTCCTAGCAAAATCTCATTTATATGTATTTATAGCCCATATATTTTTTAAGTCCAATTTTTTAATTTACTTTTTAACTGGAGCAGTGAGGATAACATTGCTAACAAACACGACAACTCAATAGTCTCCTAAATAGCCCATTTGAGTCCATCAAAATACATCAACAAAATGTCTCTCAACCCTCAAACCACCAACCACATCCAGATCTTTGTTAAGATCTCAAAGGCTAGCAGATGCAGTTTTAGGACACATTATGGGTTACTATGAATTAATAAAATAATACATGCTCACTGCTATAGGCATTTGTATTGGTTATAATCACTGAAACTTATTCTAGCTCAGTACTTCCTACTCTTAGTCATCATCCAAGATGGCAGATGAAAAATTTGGCTGAAGATGTTTTTGTTATTTTTTTAAAGGTCGCAGTAAGTCATACTGTGTCACTGAGTAGTATTTGAGATATAAATTATTTCATAGATACAAGATCTGGATGTAAAAAGAAGTCATGAAAGACATTTGGTGATATATTTTTTTTTCACCCAATTTTCTCCTCAATGTATGTAGCCAATCGACCTATTCATTCATTGACCCTCCCCATCACTTGTAATGCCTCTGACTCTAAGAAGGTGCAGACTAACACAGGCCTTTTCTGATGCATCTGAAGTCAAGCCACTGCCTCTTTTCAAAATACTGCTGATATATTGTCGCGTTTGGAAGAAAGCAAAGACCCCCAGTTCCCAGTGAGAGAGCCAACATTACTAATAGTGCTTGGTGTAAGAGTGCCATCATACCTTCCCGGAGAGAGCACGGCCAATTTTTGCTCTCTCGGGCCTCGTCTGCTGATGGCAAGCAGCATAATCTGGGATTTGAACTCAGATCATAGTGACAGCGTCTTAATCAGGTGAGACACTTGGGGATGTATTTTGATGAAACAGCTAGACTATTTAGGTGACTATTGAGTTCTAATGTTTGATAGCAACAATATCCTCAGTTACAGTTCTAAACTAAAGAAACTTGTGTTGACTGATCAATGAGCAGAAACACACACACACACACACACACACACACACAAACACACACACGTACTAGATGAATGACTAGAGCCTGGAGTTTTTTTCACTGTGCATTAAAAGACATCTTAAAAATGTCTTCAAAAAAAAAAACTGAATAAGTCAAAAATTCAAATCTAATTTCAGGATACATTCAGAGATTTACACACCTATACTGTAGAATGTAAAATGTTGTACTGCATGCGTTATTTTAAATATAAATGTAATTGACAGCCACTGTTTGAAAAATCATATAAAGGGCATATTCACTGGTGAGAGCATCACTGGTGAGAAAAGCTGCAGTTGGGTGGTTTGTTTAATACCCTTTTCTACAGGCAGAGGGCGCTGCACACTGTATGAACTACCTGCAGACTCCACAGATGAGTGTTCCATTTCCTCCACAATGCTGTGAATTCACTTCTTCTGGCCCACAATTACAATCACATAGTGTCTCCACCTTCACCTTCAGGACCTCGCTGATGCCTTGCATTCGAATCTCAAATACCTCAGCCAGGCACTCTGTGGCATTCAAACGAACTTTAAAAGTCACCTGTGATAAAAGTAATAATAACAGTGAGATTCATGAAACACCAGGAGTAACCAGACTCATCCACAAGGCCAGTAAATCAGGAGTACAATATAAATAGCTAAACGGTTTCTTTTTAAGACTGAGGCAAGCTGATTAAACAAAGGTAATCAGGTGTGCTTCTGCTTGACTGGAACTGAAACCTGCAGTCACACTTTGGTGACCATTACCACACACAGTACTATACAAACGTTTGGAATCACTGTTATCAGTATTAGTATACAGATAAAACAACAATAAAAACAATTATGATATAATGGAAATACTCCCGTTAGCATACAATTTGCAGGAAGAAAATTTTGATGATTAATAGGGCTGTAAATGACTGCTTAACAATTTGATTCTAAAACTAACCTAAAATCATTTTCAAACTGAAATGTTTCTTTTGTCAACCTGACCCTGCTCCAACCTTATTTCACTCATGAAGCTCTGTCCCTCCAACAGTTCTACTCCTATCTGTCATCTCACTGATCTCTCTATTAACTCTGGTCATGTTCCTTGTGCTTTGAAAATGGCTGATGTTACCCCCACTGACATATACCTGGGCCTTGACAGCTCAGTTTTAAAAAATTTAGACCCTCTTCTAACCTTCCATTTGTTTCTAAAGTTCATGGGAGGGTTGTTACTTCACTGTTACCAGATTTTCTGAGCAATAACCTTTTTGAGATGTTTCTGTCTGGTTTTCGATGACCTGTTTCTATTGTCTTACACTGTTTCTGTATTACTCTTGCTCTGTTACTGCTCCTGTTACTCAATTTCCATGGTTATGCTGATAACACTCACATTTATCTTAGCCTTAAACCTACTGAAATATTACCACCATCTGCACTGTTGTCTTGTATTCAGGAGTTAACTCATTTGGTTGAACACTATCTTCCATAAGTTAAATGCTAAATAAAGAATATTTGATTGTCTGTATCAAGTGAGCCGTCTCTGCCTACTCTGACTACATTATTGTTGTTGATAATAATAATATCTTCTATGCAAATAGTCTTGGTGTACTATTTGATCCTTGTCTCACCTTTGCTTCTCATGTAAAATCCCTGACTAGGTTTGCATTCTTCCATCTTTGCAGTATTGCTAGACTCCTCCCTCTGTTTACCTGGTGAGACCCTGGTGCATGCCTTCATTACATCTAGGTTAGATTATTGCAATTATCTGTTCCATGACTTACCCTCTAATACCCTTAGTCTTCTCCAGTACATTCAAAACTCTGCTGCCAGAGTTTTAGTTCCCACTAAAAAGTCTGCCCACATCACTGCTGTTCTTCATCAGCTGCACTGGCTACCAGTAACAGAGAGCATCTGCTATAAAATCCTGCTGTTGACCTTTAACGCCTTACATGGTCTGGCATCCACTTATCTGTCTGCTCTCTTATATCTTTATGACCCCCCTTGCAAGCTGAGGTCATCTGATTCTGGTCTTCTGACTGTTCCTAGATTTATGCTCTCCTCTGTGAGTGGCAGGCAGGTGTTTTAGGGTTGCTGCCCCCACACTCTGGAATCCCTTACCTTCTTCTATTTGCTTTTCTCACCCCTTTAAAGACCAAATAAAGACCTCTTTTCTCAAAGTACTTCCATTCTCTGAACTGTAAAGTGATCTTGGTTATGTGAAATGTAAGTGTAAAATATTCTTCTTCCTATTATTAATTATTATTATTATTATTATTATTATTATTATTATTATTATTATTATTATTGATCCTCAGCCAGACCCTAGCCCTAATCTCAACATAAAACCTAGGCACAACCCTACCCTTAATCTCTGAAACAGAGATTTATATTAAATGTTACATGTTCAGAATCTTCTCAGGTTAACATCTATAGATATGAACTTGGACTCTCCAAATAAAGTTCAGCTAATTATCAGCAGACATCTTTTTGAAACATCTGTTGATCATCTACTAATGATTCACGGTTTACTGATATGTTGTTGATGTGTTACTAAAGATTTGCTTCATCTAAAAAGGGCTCTCAAAATAAAGTGTGACCATTATTAAATAATGTTTGCTACTGTTTCCCCCAAATGTTAAAACAATGCTAATTTTTATAGTTAATCAGCTTTAAAAAGCTGATTTTTAGAGTTAGAGACAGACATGTAATCTGTACTGCACAATCTTTACTGAATAATAATTATCTATGTCAGTCCAATGAACAGCACTGTACAAGACACTTAATTGCAGACAATGTAATTCTGCAATTTTCAATGATGTAGCTAAAAGTAAGTGGAAGTTTTTACCCCAACAATCAGCATCATGCAAAGTGCACAACCAAACTGATCAGTTACAAGTGTTTAAAAAAATGTATAACATAATTTGAAGGAACACTAGATGTGGGTCTGCGGCTGCTGCTGATGAAGATGACACGACAAAGCTGACCTTTTCATTGACCTTGATACCAGTACACTCTCCTCTGCGTTGCCACGCACTGGGCAGTTCACCCAATCTGCAGTATGACATGTAGGACACGTTGAGGCCTGCAATGGTGTGATTCTGTTCCAGGACCAGAGTAGATGACAGGTTCTGCACAGAAGTAAAATATACAGAGACAAATGCACTCTCAATTAATTATTTCTGACTTTTTCTTCTGATATGCATAAAACAAAACTAGACACTCTTCAAATGATGAAATGTTGATTCTGTAAGCAAAATAATGATCACATCTTATTTTATCTACAAATTTTACAGTGTGGTTTCAAAACTGCTTGTTATTGAATTTGCATCACTAAAAAGATAAGATGTCAAGGGGATTTGATTGTATCAGATGGCTTATGATACAAAATATTGTCAAGATTGCAGAATACACAACAGTCAGTATGTCATATTCACCATGAGTGGAAATAACCACTTCTATATGGTCTGCTATGGGAGGACGAGACACTGAACATGAGAGATTGTTAAGTGCTATGCCATGCAGACTCTATACGTGTCTAAAGTTTAATCTCTGGTAGCCACTAGTGTACTCTGGTGCACTAATCATTGTATGACATGTAAATGGGGGATGAATCAACCCATTGTGTGGCACACAGAAGATGCTTCAAAAAGACCATTAAATGTGTACTAAAACAATTTAAAACTGGTTATAGTGTGTTCTTACATTTACAAACATCAATATATACATTTTGACTTGTTCATTCTGTCATTTTGCTTGTGGTTAGTCAGAGGGGGACCTTTTATGACTCAACATCAGTCATCCAAACAGCATCCACATAGATACACAAACACGCACAAAGTCAAAGTTTCAGTTCATTTTCTAGAAAAGTCTGGTCATGTGGGTCACATGAATCATTAGGGCTATGTGACAAACAGGTTGTGTAATGGTTTAAAGAAGCCCCCATTCATATGGCATGCTTTAGTTCTGGAGTTTTTGCTGTAGGGAAGATTGTAAGCATCTTACTCAATGAGAGGGCCAGTCTCACAGACCTGACAAAGTTGCAAAAGTCCAGATGTGTGAAGACCTCTGTTAATCCTGTGTTTCATCTGAAACTGAGGGTATCAACAGAGAGTTTGTGCTCCTTTGCTGTAATAAAAGCCTTGACTCTTCTAGGAAGGATTTATGCACTACTGTGAGGATCTGATTGATTTCAGACATTAAAGCATTAGAGAGGTTATTTCAAAATGATTGGGTGGAGCCACAGCACTCAAGAAAAATACAGTACCACTGCTCCACCGCCAAATGCTGGGGGGCTTTATATCCATCTGATACACAGTAAATCTGCCAGTGTTAAATCAACACTATTAGAGTTAAATTAACACTGAGAGTGTTATATTTTGACACCCTCAGTGTTAATTTAACTCTAATAGTGTTGATTTAGCACTGGCATATTTATTGTGTACTTGAAAACTTATGGCTTATGTGCAATCGCTCTAGTGCATCATATTCTATTGATAATGCTTCTCTATGGAGAGTATGTCTGAATATACGTATATTGTGTTAGTAATTGATGCTCCTTTAAGTTGCTGAATATTCTAATTAGATGGAATGTACAGATACATTAGATGGCATTGGAGAGAAGTGACACGTCTGTGCAGCCCACCATCGCGAAGAAATGACGGCGTGTGACATGACATGACAGATATATTTGGGATATAACACATATTTTTGAAAATAATCTGAATGAGGAAGGAGAGAGCTTTGAGCTCACTGTTAGTTCACTACAGCTGACCAGAAAACTAGAACACCATACAGGCTTTTATAACTGTACACAGTTCAGTTACCATTAATTTCAAACACACTCAGTTGCAGTTCAGAGTAAAGACAGAAAATTAGTTTCTTCTCACAAACCTGTAGAGGTGCCCCATTAAAACTTACAACAGAAGTACAATATGACAATGGCTCTTTTACTAGCCCTCCATCAGCAGCATTTCATTTGATGTGTAGGGACTGAAAAGACTATTTTCTGTATTACCTAATATGGACCTATGGGTGGATGCAGTCAGCTGATCTGTGTAAAGGAAGTAGGTTAACTCAGCCGAAATTGGGTTGAAGAAATAACCACACCACATGTTTTGAATTCTGACAAAGTTTGCATATAATAAACAGAATAGAGACCAGAAAACAGACATAGACTTATGCAGTTTATGATGCTTTGGATTTTTTTTAAAGATACATACATAGATCACTTAGAGAGCACAATTCTGTCCATTTTAATGTACAATTACATTACATTTGCTGAATTTAACACAATAAACATGAACTATTGCCACAAAATGCATGTTTTATTCACCTAAATGCAGCAAATCTACATATATTGTGCACTAGAATGTGCAAAATAATGAAATATTTACAAACACCTCTTACAGATTACCTGTTAATTTATTTTCTCTTCAAAAATGTACTAAATATATCATTTGGCCATGGGTGTCCTAACTTTTGAATAAGACGCCAACTGTATTAGCTTTCTTTATGGTGATCTGCAGAGTTTAATTCCAGCCGTGATATACTAGACTACCTGGGTTAACTAAATCAAACCTTTAAACCATTAAACTTAAACTTGAATATTACAGCCAGATGGGTTAAACTGAACTTTGCAGGTGGTATACCTCAAATAACAGGGTTTGATATGGCTTTACTTACCCCATAGGCTTCAGATATGAGTTGAACCACATTACTGGAGTCATCCTCCAGCACACCAACCACTGACTGAGGAAATAATGCACTCAGTGCCTGCATTTGTGAATGCATATGTGGGATTATAAAAAAGAGAAAGAGAGAAATAGATATTAAGTGGGAAAAAGTGATAATTACTTTGTTATTATTATATTCATTCTGCATATTTGAAAAGCATTTATTATTTTAGTCTTGGAGTTTCAAATTGATTTGACATCAGATAGTAAACTGACATAACAAGAATCATGTGTGTTCTGTTAATAAACAATTTGACTTTCAATTAAACTTTAAATTATATAAATTTAAAGTTTAAAGTCAAAGTATTAATTTTTTTGAGAATTTTCTTCTGTCACTCAAGTTATAGCATTTTCCTTAAAACAGCCAAATAAAAATCAGTGAAAAGGAATCAGTGTCACAAATTTCACACAAACTTCCATATATTTATGTGCAGATATGTCGACTTCCAAGCACATACATTTTTGGCTCTATACATCTGCTTTATTTTAGGTATGAGTTTGATACAATACCCATATATTTCCAAATATTCATCCACACATTAAATCTTTTCTGTACTTAGAGCAATTTCAGGTAATACATTTTCCAAACCTGCTTGAACAGATCTAACCTTGTAAGCTGGAACACTTTTCTCCGTCACTGCAAATATGAGCTGAATGTTGTTAGCCTGAAGAACTCTTGAGAGATGGCCTACTGATGGGTAATCCTGAAACAAATATGGTGCAGTTTAATAAAACATATTCATATTCATTTACAAACTATTATTGTTTTTG
>BRDA01060033.1:0-10408 GCA_036984385.1 Crenuchus spilurus
ACTGTACCAAATATTAACACTGATTTTCACAGGTGTTCAAATACTTATTTACAGCAGTAACACACAAATAAATAATTAAAAAATCATACATTGTGGTTTCTGTATTTGTTCTTTTAGATGATGTCTCTCACAGTGGACATGCACCTAAGATGATTTCAGACCCCTCCATGATTTCTAAGTGGGAGAACTTGCAAATTCACAGAGTGTTCAGATACTTATTCTCCTCACTGTATATATATATTTATATATAATATGCATGTGTATCACAAGTGCATCCCAATTACAGACCACAAGGGCATCCCTTCACTTCAATGTCAAAATGTGTAAATATGAATAAATGTTCCTCACACAAGCTGATACATGATCACTAAATAATGTTTTCTTTCTCAGAGTCACTGTTTGGTTCTCACCAACGTCAGTGTATCATGATTCAAATCAACTTGACCTCTCGACAGCTCACTGCTCTCTCTCACACTCTCTCTCTGCTATTATAACACAAAAAAACATCAGAATCTCTGTTGAACAAAAACTATAATACAATAAAAATATTGGATAAAACAATAAGTTTGCCTATTATTCTGTATCTCATTTTAATTCCATCTTCCACCTTAAAATGTGCATTTATGCAATCAGGTAATTTACAGAAAATGAATCATGTAGTAAACTTAAAAGTGATAAACAAACCAAAACATGTTTTAGATTTTACTTCAAAGTAGACACACAACTGATGTCTCAAACACATTAAGAGGCAAGAAATGCAAGTCATGAACTCTTGACGAGACACAGCTGTTAACTGAAAGCCATTCCAGGTGACTACCTCATAAAGCTGACTGAGAAAATGCCAAGAAAGCTGCATCTAAGCAAGAGGTGCCTACTGTGAAGAATGTAACATATAAACATGTTCTGGTTTGTTTACTTGTTTGTTTACTAAATAATTACATATGTGTTTACTCATAGTTTAATGACTTTAGTATTAATCTACAATGTAGAACATTTTTACATCATGAAAAACCACTGTGTGTCCAGGTGTCCAAACTTTTGATTGATATAGGGATGGGGCTGTATATGTAAATAAGCGACTATACCAGAGGGCCAGTAAACCTCTATAATGAACACATAAGCAGCACGATTATTACATTAATTATTATTGCATTCGCCTCTAGGGCTGCCACAAACGATTATTTTTATAGTCGACTAATCACCGATTATTTTTTAAGATTAGTCGACTAATCAGATCATACGTTAATTGAATATAAAACATACATCTTATTGCACTAGAATGCAGCTGCTATTATATAACCGTCATTAGATTTCAGCTATATGCTAACTAAAAATAAAAACAATTAAGATCATAGCAGCTTGTTGTAACAAACAATTATTTAACTGTTTAGCATAAAGTGTAAACGTAGCACTGAAACGTAATGTTAGAAAACATTAGCATTGCTATTCAAACACATGACTGTTATAACGTTACAGAAAACACATGAATGTGTGCTAAGGCTAATGAATCAGATCGTCATCACTAATGTTCACTTTTACAGCTATAAATATAAGTAAGCAGCAAGTTAACTCTCTGTTTACACTCTGTTTAGCAGCTAACTAGCAATTTAGCTTACCGAGATGACGGTCATCATTGTCACAGTCAGCCACAACAGCTTCCTTTTCAGGAGCTCGTGCATCGGAGTTGTGCTGCTGTGGAAGACAAGTTCTGACTTGCAGATATTACATTGCACACATTTCTCTTTCATTTTCTTAAAATGTTCCCACTCTTTTGAGCTCCGTTGCCAGCTAGTCATGATAGCAGAGCCTGTCTACATAATGTCCTGTGACGTCATCCACGGCCTACCCTGGTTACCACTACTGCGCATGTGCGTCAAAGGCAGAAATGCAGACGCAGCAGTTTGGAGAGAAAAAGAAATTTAAAAAAAAAAAAAAAAAAAACGACGCATCGACTATTTTAAAAGTCAACATAATCGTGACTAGTCGACTAATCATGGCAGCCCTATTCACCTCTCAGCGCTGAGGCCTTGGGTTCGAGTCTACATCTGAGCGGAGTTTCCATGTTCTCCCCGTGTTTGTGTGGGTTTCCTCCCACAGTCCAAAAACATCAGGTGAATTGGGTACTCTAAAAAATTACCCTGGTGTGTGCATGTCTGTGAATGAATGTATGTATGTATGTATGTACAGATATGGTTGGCACTCTGTTCTGGGTGATCCCCCTAGTGCTCGATGCAGTCCTCCAGGTGGACGGTCACTTCCGGTTGAGAGTACGCTGTGCGCGATTGGCTGACACTTCTCGCCGGTGTGTGTGGTTGAGTGTGTGTAAATGGAGTGTGTTGATTGTAAAGCGTTCTTGGGTTTATTAAAGCCGCTATATAAGTGTAACGATCATTCATTCATAAGTAATTAGGAAAGTGTCAGGTATCACCATTGAGTGAACAATCCAAATCACAGGTGGTTATTCCCACTATTACGTAGGTGGTCAATTCTAAATGACTGGACACGCATCATTCAGAAAAGTGATCAACATCAAAATTCTCACTGTGTTGTCTCAGATTTTTGGGTTATTTTGAAATAATAACAAAAAGTTTATGACGTCAGTTATCTTCACAGTCCTAAACCAATTTGGAAGAACATGAGGGTCAGGTATCTCACAGACAAGTTAGGTCAGATCATAATACACAGAATGCTACTTGCTATTTTGAACAAAGCCAAATAGTTAATTATTTTGAGAAAAATAAATATTAGATCAGTTCACCATTTTATGTTTTAACCTGATTTTCTTCCCAATGTGTTTGGTAGCCAATCGACCCTCCCATTCGTTGACTCTCCCCATCATCTGTAATGTCTCTGACTCTAGGAGGCTGCAGACTAACACAGGCCTCCTCTGATGCATGAAATCAAGCTCCGCCTCTTTTCCATCTGCTGCAGATACATCGCAGGAAAGCACAGGATCCTCAGTCCTGATGGATCGCCTGGCAGACACCTGAGCGACATTACTTAGTGCTGGGGAAAGAGTGCCATCTTACCCGCCCCGAGGGCGCACGGCCAATTTTACTCTCTCGGGCCCTGGCTGTCGATGATCGGGATTCAAACTTGCGATCCTCAGATCATAGTGATGGCACCAGTCTGATGAGCCACTCTGGTCCAGATCTGTTCAGTACTGATTCTGAAAAGGACTGTCCCATCTCTCGCTCTCTTTATTCATTATTCTTCATCCTGTTGTTGTTAGTGCTGCATTAAGATTACTGAAAGTACAGATGAAGAGCTAAAAAGCGAGGGAGGCTAAGGATTAAAGATGACCTCTCCTCTCTCCTCTTCCATTCTCATCAGCAGCAAAAACACAACTACTTTCTTCAATATCCTCTTTTGCTTCTTCTAATCCATGCTCCTGTCGCCATTTCCTACCAGTTTTCTCCTTCACCCCTAATTAGCTACGAGGGCAAGGACAGCATAATTGCAGTCTTTTGGAGACCTCAGAGAAGAGCAGAGCATTGGAGACGTTTGTGTGTGAAGGGATAAAAAAATCAGCTTTGACAGAACATGATAATGAAATGGAGAGCAAATTGAGATGGTTTGTGTGTTTGGCATATTGCATTGGGGTTTCAAGTCATTATGATGGCAATGCTTCTTTGTGCTCCAGAGAGTCAGAACCAACACAATTAAAAAATGCAAAAAAAAACTCAAAACAAACATGTTCTGCTGTTGCTTCACCTGTTGAAGCTGATGGGTTTAGCACCAGGTCCAAAATAAACATGATTTAACCAAAGTGATGATAAACACTGACGGATGAGTGATATCACATGCTAGTTTGGTAGACAGTAGTCGTGTTTCCATTGCAGTTTTGGGCAAAACTTTATGGATATTCTGTTTCGTTGAAAAAACAATTTGACAAAACAAGTTTCTCAGTTGCGGTGCTTCCATTAAAGGTGAAATACTTTTATAAAATCACGTGTGAATATGTTTGTTCTCGTGATAAGTCATTACAAACATGGCGGCAGTGGATGTAAACACATACTTCAGCTTTATACACACTGCTACCACGGCACTAGTGCTCATCATCAGCCATCAGAGGACACGGCGACTTATCGAGGCTTTGGAGCGACAAGCCCCTTATACTTGGGAGCGGCTACGTATGCGGTGTTTTTGGGAAACTGTAGTCGATGGTTTTACAGAAGAGCTGTGGATTCAACATTTTAGAATGACACACTCAACTTTTAATGAACTTTGTGATGCTGTGAGATCTCTAGTGGAGCAGCTGCACATTGTCCAAGGATTCTCCTCGTTATTCCAAATATGCCGCGTCATCTTCATCCTCGCACTTTCTGTTGTTGTCTTCTTCTTCATCGTCTTTTTCACCAATAGAAACATCTGGTTGTTGATCACGTGACTCCCTTAATGTGAAAAAGTCAGTTTGAGTGTTTCCATTACACTTTTGTGATATAAACCAGTTTCGATACGACTGAAAAACCACCTCATCTTAGCGCAAAAGACTTTTATCTAAAAACCTGAGTTTTTTCTAAATTGTCGTGTTTCCATAAAGCTAATTTTTATTTGCAATTCTAATTTGCGATATTTCAGGGACAATGGAAACGCGACTAGTGTCTACAGTAAAGCACCGTGATGGATCGGAGTGTGTGGATGTTTCAGGCTTCTAACGAGAGAAAGTCAAACTAAAAAAAGGTTTAAAATGTGGTTTTACTACATTTCAGCTGGGTCTTTTCTGTAGTATCTTACACACAAATAGTTATTTAAATAATAGAATTAGTCATTTTTTACCAGTGATGCCACATTTTTGCCTGCGTCATGCATCACATTACAGTGATGAATGAAAAGCACTTCGGGCACTGTCAGCACTCAAGTGTAGAATAAATTACAGCAAAAAATAAATAATAAATAACAGCCAAACATACTTACTAGCACTTGATTTACAATGTGGGAAGAACTGTAGGGAAATTCAGTTACCACACTGATCACACTCTGCACACTTGGCTGGTTTTCAAAAGAGAATCAGACGAGAGACACAAAAAGGAAGAAGAAACCCTGAAAAGAGGCACTTCTATTTCAGTGACAGGCAGATCTATTTATGGCTGGCATTTCCAGCTGAGATTGAAGTGATGGGATATGAATACTTATGACAGGTCGGCTGTGATCAGAAACACAGGTATATGAACATAACAGGTCTTGATCAAGCAGCAGGTGGCTGGTGAGAAGAAACCAAAAAATCTATTAGATGGCACAAAAAAAACAACAAAAGATATGAGCTAAGGAAGGTATTAATGTAGAGATAGATGCTTGAAAGTTTGTGGAACCTTTTGAATTGTCTATATTTCTGCAGAAATATGGATTATCAGATTGTCACACAAGCCCAAAAAGTAAAGAAAGAGAACCAAATTTAGGATTAGCAGATCATTTGAAGGTGAAATTTGAGTCAGGTGATGTCAATCTATGGGATGACAATCAGGTGCGAGTGGGTGCCCTGTTTTATTTAAAGAACAAGTCTGATCTTCACAACACGTTTGTGAAAGTGTATCATCACACAAAACAAAGGAGATTTTGGAGGATCTTAGAAGAAAAGTGGTTGATGCTCATGAGGCTGGGAAAGGTTACAAAACCACCTCTAAAGAGTTTGGACTTCACACATCCACAGTCAGATTGGGTACAAATGGAGGAAATTCAAGACCATGGTAACCCTCCCTAGAGTAACCGCCCAACAAAGACCACGCCAAGAGATATGTAATAGTCCATGAGGAACACAAGGTAACTTCTAACCAACCGAAGGCCTCTCTCACACTGGCTAAGGTTAATGTTCATGAGCCCACCATCAGGAGAATACTGAGCAACAAAAATGACATGGATAAACCAGAAAGCTTTTGGAACATTTTGTGGATGGATGAGACCAAAATAGATCTTTTTGGTTTTTGGTTGGAGAAAGGAAAACACTGTATTCCAGTATAAAACCCTCATCTCATCTGTGAAACATGGTGGTGGTAGTGTCATGGTTTGGACAGCCCATTTTGCTGCATCTGGGCCAAGACAGCTTGCCATGATTGATGGAATAATGAATTCCCAAATTATACTAGCTAATTCTAAAGGAAAATGTAAGGACATCTGCCTGTGAGCTGAATATAAAAAGAATGTTGGTCATACAGCAAGACAATGAGATAATTAAAATTAAGATAATGATTTGGAAGTCAAATATCTGACCTTAATCCCACTGAAATGTTGTGGAAGGACCTGAAGGAACCAGTTAATTGAACTAGCTGTTTTATATGGGGGAATAAGATAAAATTCAGGACTAATTGCCAGAAATTAGTTTTAGTTATTGTTGTACACCACATACTGAAAGTGTCACATACGTTTGCCACTCAACGGATATGCAGTATTGGATCATTTTCCTCAACAAAAATAGTTTTGCGTCATTTGTTTGATTTGGTTCTCTTTGTCTACTTGTGTGACAACCTGATGAAAATGTATGCAGAAATATTGAAATTCTGAAGGTTTCACAAACTTCCAAGCACCACTGTACAGAGAAAGCTTCAGCTCCACTGATAAATATTTAGTGTTGTGGAAGGACCTGATTGAATAAGAAATATGGCACTATGTTGGAATGTTATACCCAGCGAAGTAATTAACTTGCACATAGCTTAATAATGTGACAGTTCTTCAGAAGACAGATACCCAAATCCCCAGAAGGACAGGCTGTGAGTCTGGCCTAAAAGGAAAACAGTGCTCAAGATAATGAGAAGGGCATGCTTTTCCACATAACAAAATCATTATTTCATAAAAGACCAATTAGCATTAGCTACTGATTACAAGAGCAGCATGATTAATGTGTAATTCTGCTAGCACATCTTGTGAGGTCAGAGTTCAAGTAGATGCAGTTCATGTTTTTAGTGAAGTGCAGTGAAATACACAAAGCAGCAGAAAATGACGTAGAAAGAAAAAATCTTTTTACAAAAATAAAATAAAAAAAACTGAACAACATCCCAGATTTATAGACAATTTAACAGTAATGAAGCAGCCCATTCTGCTGGGGATTAACCAAAGCTTCAGCTAACAGTAGCCTTGCAAAAGAAGTAGAATTACAAGCTAAAATAAAATTTAGTGTCTTTCAAAATACAGTGGAACCTCGGTATTCATCATTAATCTGTTCTAAAGTGTCTGATGATAACTGAAACAAATGATAACTGAAGCAATATGTCCTATAAGAAATAATGTAAAATCAATTAATCTGTTCCAGACACTCCAAAATATGAACAAAAACACATTTTATATAGAATAACTACAGTTTTACACACAGAACACAAAGAGAAATAAACACAAAAGACTAATAAAATGGATAAATGAACATTTAACATCACTCTTACAGGTTTAAGCTCTGTTTTAGAGAGTGCTGGTGTGGACCAGCCGCAGCCTTAGTTTTGTACACCTGTTCTCGGCCGCTATTTGTTTTTACACCGGTTTTCAGGCTGTGTGGCGTCATTGTAGTGTGAACAAACAACAAATACATGGGTGAGTGATGAACACATGGATGGATGTTTTGTTTTTGCAAAATTAGGACAGAGTCACATGTCCATGCCGATGAAAACCGGGCAGATGAATGATAACCGAGACAAAATTTCCATAAAAAAGTTGACGATAACCGAACTGTACGATAACCACGGCAAACAAAAAAAGTTCCACTGTACTGTAAAGTAATTCAGTTAGGTTTGTTACAGATACAATGAACCTTATGGGTCCATCATCTAAATGATGACTCCACTCTGTACACCTTTTTATGCCCATTATCAAACCAAAAGTAAATTATGAGGCATAATCATTGGAAGGCTGCCTAAAAGAATCGATGTAGGATCTCATTGCAAGGATGCTTGTGATTTACACCCCTGTAAGGCAAAGCACTGACCCATATCCTTCGTAGTATGAACCTGTGAGCTAAGCCTGGGTAATGAAGCCTGAGAAACCTAAAGCAAAACAAAACAAGCTAACGACTAGGGCATGAATTAGCTCCGCTAATCTGCCGAGCTTTAATCAGCTAAAGTAAAGCGGAAACCTTTTCTTTGGACAGATTTTCTTTTGAGCAGAGTTTACATGCTGGGAGGAGGGTGAAGTTCGCTGTGTTTTTGGTCTTGCCAGTACATAAGCCTATAAGCAGTCTGAATGAAGTGTTTAACTACTAGAATAGATGTAGCGTAGACTTTTGAATGCAACATCTGTTGAGGTTCCTATGTTATCCAGTTCGCTCTCGCTCTTTTTCTTTCTGAGTCCACATTCATCAGCGCAGCCCATTTGATTACTGGTGAGCGCCAGCCCGTCCTCCTCTCCTCATCACCATAACAACCGGGCAGTACTCTGCCAATGGCGTCAGCGACCGCGCTCACAGCCGTAATTACTCTTCACAGCATCGCTCATTTCAGCATGGCATCTCAGACCCCAGGACAAAACACCACTTATCTTCATCATCATCACTCATCCCAACACCACCATGACCAAGGTCACAACGAAGTCCTGATCTCCCAGGGGTGTACTGTGGATTTAGGTACAAATGCATTTTATGATGGTTATGCACTGCACAGAGGTGAGAATAGATCATCAAAATTAAACATGTAATAAAATGCAACAAATAGAAAAAATACTACTGAAAGGGATTTACAAATGAAAAATCAAGATGCACAAGATAAAATAGAAATAAAAATCATTACAGAACATAAAAGTAATATTATTTATTATAGTAATAAAAAAAAACAAGACAAGGGAGACAATCTAAAAAACTAAAATAAATAAAGAAATGACACACTAATTAAACAATAAAGTAAAGAAATAAGTTTTTAACTGTTTTTAAAACCACTGAGAGAAGAAGTCTGATGGATGTTTTATTGATTAATTTTGAGGAACATGGAGAAAGCAGCACTATATGATCTTTAAACACAAATTGGAACATAATCAGAAATGCATGAACGTGCTAAATAGGGTTGGGCGGTATTAGTGTTTTTCATACCGTGGTATGAGCTTGAGAAAATACCGCAGTATGCGGTATAATCGGTGGCGGCTGCTGCAGCTGAGTGCCCCCTTCGCCCCCCAGTCCTTAGCCTGGCTAAGCTAAAGAGCCTTTCTCAAGCAGACTGTTTCACAGTCATTGTGTGGCAACACGGTTCTGAACGTTACCAGTCTTTGTAGTGTCTCAAACAGAGTCTTCTCAGTAGTGTGGCAAAACAAGAGTGTCTCTGGTAGTGGCGTGGAGGAGAGAGAGCTAAACAAACGCGCGTGCACCTGCTAGTGCTCCGTGTGCTCCGTTTTGCTCTTCGGCTCCTCCAGGGTTGCCAGGTCCAAAAAAAATATCCAGCCCAAAGTCAGTCTAAAACCCGCCCTTCAGAAGCTTAAACTAGCCCATAATGTCTGTCACACGTTTGAAGCAAATGGCAAAACAACTATGAGTGTACCACTACCCTGACGCACGTAACAATAACTTTACCAGAGACCGAAATAAACAATTACTTGTTTAGTTTTGAAATAAAGTATCAAGTGTGTGTGTGTTTCTGTGAAACTGGCGCTGTGTTTTGCAGACGTGTGAAGCACGTTTAAGTCCCAGTTTTAATAGACGTCTTTTTTAAATTTGCTCCATTACCTCACGTGATTAATACCGTCATAATTTTTAGATACCGTCACCATATCTAAATACCACGGTATAACAAAATACCGTTATACCGCCCAAGCCTAGTGCTAAACCATTAAGACATTTTAAAACTAGAAGTAAATTTTTTAATTCAATACTGAAGGAAACAGGCAGCCAATGGACTGATGCTAAAACTGGTCTAATATGATCTTGTTTTCTAGTCTGTGTTGATATTCTTGTTGTGCGTTCTGCAGAAGTTGTAGTTTGTTAGTTGTACTGGCATCACAGGATGTGTTGTCTTAGTCTGCAGCCTCCTAGAGTCAGAGACATTACAAGTGATGGGGAGAGTCAATGAATGGGCGGGGCAATTGCCTACCAAACACATTGCGGAGAAAATCGGGAAAAAAAATGTAAAATGTTATTTTATATTCATTACACGTAGTGTAACACATTATTTTTGTCGTACTGCGTGTGGTTGTTTTTGTCATAGTACTGTGTGTGGTTATTTTTGTCGTCGTACTGCGTGTGGTTATTTTTGTTGTACTGTGTGTTGTTATTTTTGTTGTACTGTGTGTTGTTATTTTTGTTGTACTGTGTGTGGTTGTTTTTGTCATAGTACTGTGTGTGGTTGTTTTTGTCGTACTGTGTGTGGTTATTTTTGTTGTACTGTGTGTGGTTGTTTTTGTCATAGTACTGCGTTTGGTTATTTTTGTCGTACTGCGTGTGGTTATTTTTGTCGTACTGCGTGTGGTTATTTTTGTCGTACTGCGTGTGGTTATTTTTGTCGTACTGCGT
>BRDA01060034.1:0-12500 GCA_036984385.1 Crenuchus spilurus
CTTATTGGTACTTGGTATCGGCAAGTACTTAAATGTAAGTACTTGTACTCGTACTCGGTTTTAAAAAATGTGGTATCGGTGCATCCCTAGTAAATATGCCATTTTTACAAATTTTACTGCCCACGTTCTAGATATTCTCCCCATCAAACACAGTGCAAAAAGAAGAACATATTTATTATGCCATACATATACATATAAAATCTAATAAATTTGAAGTTTTAAATATAAAATTCAGCAAATAAATAATATTAATGTGTAGTACATTAATACAGTTTGTATTAAAGTGTTTTATTTTCACTTAGAAAGGCAATAAAAATCATTTTAACCAGGGGTGCATAAACATTTGCATAGGACTGTATATAACACACGCACAGCTGCTTTCCACAACAGTGAAGGATGCATACAGTGACTGCAGTATTTCTGTGTTTTGATCCCCTCACTACCGCTTAAATTCATTTCTCACATGAACAAAGTTTTCTCCCAAGTAAACCCCCAAAGTCTTACTGATCAAAAGTGAAACAAATGCTGAGTTTGTTTTCAGTCCCACCAGAGATAAGACAGGTCCAAAAGCAGATCTCCTTAACAAGTAGCGTCTCATAGACAAGACTGAGATCAGATGGAAACATAACTGAGACTTTAGCTGAAACCTCCTGCTGCTCAGAAATCTCTCCTGAGAAACACATCATTAATCTCACACATGCCTCCTCTTGAGTTTTAGTCCTCAATAAAGTCTCAGTTTGTGCTCAGATTTGCTCAGATACTCATGTTTACTAAAGACAGGAATCTCAATACGAGCTCAACCATCCAGGACTTCTGATGTGATGAATGACCACTGTAATGTATATTAGGACCAGAAGTATCTCAGGATTTCTTTTGTCTCATGCTGTTTCTCAATTTTAAGAGAGGCTCCATTAAGTCTCCCGAGCCACTGACGAGCAACACTTGAGCAGTGTTCCTTTGGGCAGCTTTTTTGGGATACTTCCACTGAAGTAATTGCAATATACAGTCACATTTCTACATGTCTCTGATGTCAGGGGTGTAGGAGGATGTAGCCTGTGTTGGAGTCCTTTGGCGTTAGCAATGTGTATCAAGATGGATGATATAAATATCGACCTGATCTCTTCCCAGCCCTCCCCACTCTCACAGCCCACCTACTCTCCCAAACCCCCTCCCCCATTAAAGTAGGTGAATGTTAATAAAGAAGCAGAGATGTACATAGGTACAGAGAGAGAGAGAGAGAAAGAAAGACAGAAAGAAAGAGAGAAAGAAAGAAAGAAAGAAAGAGAGAGAGGGAGAGAGAGAGAGAGAGAGAGAAAGAAAAAGAAAAAGAGAGAAAGAGAGAGAGAGAGAAAGAAAGAGAGAGAGAGAGAGAAAGAAAGAAAAAGAGAGAAAGAAAGAGAGAAAGAAAGAAAGAAAGAGAGAGAGGGAGAGAGAGAGAGAGAGAGAGAGAGAAAGAAAAAGAAAAAGAGAGAAAGAGAGAGAGAGAGAAAGAAAAAGAGAAAGAAAGAGAGAGAGAGAGAGAGAAAAAAGAAAGAGAGAGAGAGAGATAGAGAAAGAAAGAGAGAGAGAGAGATAGAGAAAGAAAGAGAGAGAAAGGGAGAGAGAGAAAGAAATAAAAAGAGAAAGAAAGAAAGAGAGAGAGAGAAAGAGGGAGAGAAAGAAATAAAAAGAAAAAGAAAGAGAGAGAAAGAAATAAAAAGAGAGAGAGAAAGAGAGAGAGAAATAAAAAGAGAAAGAAAGAAAGAGAGAGAGAGAGAGAGAGAAAGAAAGAGAGAAAGAAATAAATAAAAGAGAGAGAGAGAGAGAGAGAGAGAGAGAGAAGGATCAATAATGTAAATATGGTTGATACCCTAAGTTTCAACATTGAATGAATGAATGTACAAAGAGTCTCAATTGACTGCATTCTATTCTATGCATACAGTGTCTTTTCATAAAATGACACTGTATTCTAGCAATGTTGGACCTGCCTTAACACAGTTAAAATGAGTACTTTTAATTCAAAGACAGAGCAGTTTTAATGTAAGTCAGAGATACAAATGCAAGTTCAGTGTAAAACAGTTTGACTCTCAAAATGCCTACAGTGTAAAACCATCAGTTGGCTTACTTTTCACTAAACTATAGTGTGATTGGGTCTTTATTCTGGAGGGATTGTCAGTGGTTTACTTGCCTGTTATGATATGCACTGATCATCAGTCATATATGCCGGCTATGTCAGCTCTGTGACGGATGCCCAGGACGAAGCCTCCCTTTCAGGGGCCCGCCTGACCATCTGGCAGCTTGAGGGACGAGGGCGTTTCACTGCATGAGACTGGGATCCCTCCTGGATCTCCCCATACATCCGCACGCTAATGACCAGATTTAACTTTTAGCATATGTTAAAGCTGTCAGCATGCTCGGCACCCAAAACATGACTAATGACCAATTGTCAGCGCTGTCACAATTATATTAACTTATCAGCAGTATGAGTTAGACTGAGATAAAGATCATTTGTGTAGCATTTGCACTGTTGTGCAGGTCTATCTGTACCCATACAGAGTTGACTGCTAAGACAGTGACGGTTTATCTGTATGTGTTCTGCAATCAGTGTTAGTAAAAGCCTAACACTAATGAAAATCAATGTGTATTTTCTTCTCTTTTACAGCCAATCATGTATGAGGGCCAAGACAAAAACCCAGAGATGTGCCGCGTTCTTCTCACCCATGAGATCATGTGCAGGTTAGTCTAACCAAACATCTTTTAAAACTTATTTTTAAACCTAATCCATTTTGAAAATGCTTCTTATTTTTTACGTTTTATTGTCTCACTTTTGGTTGTACAACTCATATGTTCTTGAATAGGCAGTTCTGTTTATTACATTAGATTTTAGACTGTGTTCTAGTTCTAGTTTTAGACTATGTTTATTAACATATTAATTATATAAACATAATTGTCATTAGTGAAAATAGGTACAATTCTAAAGTTATTAGTTAAGTGCCAGCATTTCCAGGTTAAATTAGTAATCATTATTAAATTCTTAGTAATATATATACATTCTACTACCTGAAGAAACACTGAAACAAAGATATAGCCCATGCTTTTGTATAGCCCATGCTTTTGTATGCACCTCATGGGTGTGCCACAGGGTTCCATATGTGGACCAATGTTAATGTGTGGTCCTACAGGGCTTCCCTCATTAAAGAGCACCCATCGGCTTTAATGCTGTGTAATTATGGACTAACGGTGGGTCTGTCGGCTGGAGGCCTGGGCAGTGGGGGCTTGTTCATGCAGAATGCCCGGTAGGGGTCAGGGGGGATGTATCCATGGATAAGCTTGGCTAGCATGGGGGACCTGAACATCAGGGGGCTCAGATGCTAGGAACCTGACTGAGTAGTGACCTGGGTCTGGGGGCTAGGGGGCTTGAGGGCTGTGTAAATAATGCAATAGCGGGAAATGATGGGGCCCAAGCATCACTGGCTACATAGCCTTTACTATACGAAGGCCTATTTGTGGCTTCTGTAAGAGGTTTTCATGATATATCATCTTATGTTGATCTTATCCTGTATAGTTCCCTCAAAGATCAATTAATAAACAGCCCTTTATGCTAAATGCCTATACAGTTCACTGGTAATAGACATGTACCCATGTAACCATTCTCACTCTAACTTGTTTAAACTTTCTCTCAAAATGAGACAGAGGGATATTAAATATCATAGTAGAGTCTGTAGAATTATAATAGACATAACTGGGATTTCAACACATTTTGAATGTTGGAGGTGGATGTCACTAATCTTATCCATTGCTGGAATAAGTCTGTCTGCCTTCCTAAATTGCTAACCATAAATCTCACCACTGTCTCTCCCTTTTTAAATGGATTTCTCCACTTAGCAGCCAAAATAACCTTTTATTATGTACCTCAAAGCGTTGGCCGCTGAATTTTCTGTGCCGTTTTTTCTCTTCTCCTGACGGTACCTGCCTCTCTCCTCCAAGATGATTTTGATACAGGATCCATTTCCATAATGACGGCTCACTTTGAGGCGGTCATTACGTGATTGAGTGTGATTATTAGCAGCCGTCCCCTGATGAATGGTATGTTTCCATTCGCTAATGAGAGAGAGATGAGACATGCTTCCCCTGCCTCTCCCACTCTCTCCCAGGTGATAGCACTCTTTATCAGGTCCCTGGCGAAGCCTGCTTCACCCATAACTAAGACTCAAACATATACAGATGGAATATGGCTAAAATGACATTAACACTTCACAGCAGATGAAAAAAAACAAACATTTTTTGGTATAAATGCAAACATATTGTTACTTAACGTCAGTGGGCATGTAGCTATTTAACTAACAGATTGACTTTGACTGGTGAATTAGCATCTCATTGTTATAGACTAGCCGCTAACACAGCTAGCCACAAGATTAAACGACAAGAAACTGATTTTCTATGGATAATATTATTGGTAAAAGCCAGTAGGCATGCAGCAATTAAGCTAAGAGACCAGTTTGGACTGATTCATTGGTGTCTTGGTGTTACAGGCTAACGCAGCTAGCCACAAGACTGAACTAAAAGACACAGCGATTTTTAATGAGACAACTGTTACAGTCTGCTCTGAAAACGCAGGAAGTGATTTGTCATGGGATGAGGCTTCTGCTGGCTGTAGATGTCCAAGGTCCTCTCACCAGCTATTCTCACTGCTTGAAACTGGCACCCCGAAATCACCAAATGAGGCATGGCAGAGGCTAGCTGGCAAGGACCAGCGCTGAGAGCCTGGCACGGGGGCTATGTTGGGGTGGGGTGGGGTGATGTTGGGCTGGGCTTTGACTGCCCGCTCTGCAGCCAGGATGGACCACAGACTGCCAGCGTGGGTCCCTCAGCCAAGCAGCCCTGCATCCAATCACTAGTCCTGGCTACAGTCACCACCCGCCCGTCTGGGTAATTACAACACTTGCCCTTTGAAAACAAGCCCTCCATTGACATTCTCTCTCCCGTTCTCTCCCTCCGTTTCTAGAGCTTTATAAGTGAATTGCTGCATTATCATGCATCAATCTGAAGGTAGTGATTTCTTTAGTTAGAATTGAAATGGAAAATAATGAGGTATTTTCTCCTTTTCTCACAAAAATGTGCTCAGTTTCAGTTTATTGTCAAATTCTATATTAAATCAAAATAAGCAATACAAATTGAGAATAGATCTCTGCTGAAATGTGATAAGTCAATGCACTGTATGCATTATAATCAAATTATTCATTATTAGATCTCTTTATTATGAGTTTATGAGGAACTATTTCTTTCTCTCACTTTCTCTTTGAATTGAAGCTCTGCGTTCTTCCTTATCATGTTTTCTCTCTCTGGTGCTAGTCCTTAGCTTCCCCCAGGAGGCTTCTGAAGGCTGGTTTTATATAAGCTCAGGTGTGATAACTGTGGCCTTGCGCCATAAATCCACCTCTTTCTCCTTAAGTAAATCCACTCCTCCTCCGCAAATGTGAGGGAGATATTAGCTGGCCAGCAACTGGGGAGATGTGGTGCTCTTTGCTCGTAGTCGGAAAAAATGGGTTTGGTTCCAGTCCCAGACAATGTGCTGTATATTCTGAGCTGGGCTTAAGGCTTGAGGTTGGATCCCCATTTTGTTTCGTGGGGCGTTGGGTCGCCGTCATTAGTCGGGCCAGTGCTAGGCTGTGCGGACCGCCCCCCGGGGATCGCCATTAAGGCAGTATTACGGACGCTCTGCCAAGGTTTGTTTTGGTGTGTGAGGGGCCAGGGAGTCCCTGAGGGGTTGGCTGGTGCTCTTGGGGTCCAGTTTGTTTATAACACTTCTTTCTCAGTTTGAGGAGGTTGTCACCACAGCCGCACCATTGGGCTTCCAATGCTAATTGGTCTCCTGGAACTTTGCTAATGGGTCCAAGTAGCTGGGGGAATAAATTATTGTGGCACTGCTCTATGGCAACCGGCACACATACACAAGAAGGAGGAAAAAACAAGGCACAGTTTATGTTTTTTGGGCGGTTCTTAGATCAAACAGAGTAATAAATGATTCATAAAGAGTCATTACTTTGCTTACTGGATGTCAGAGTGAGAATTGTTCATCAAATGACTCATCTAATTCACAACAACATGAAGTATGAAGGATCAACATTGGTAATTTCCCAGAAAGCTGAACATTTATAATCAGTTCTGGTTATTATCTCATTGACACAATTATAATATGACTTCTGCAGTTCTCTAGCCCCCTTTACACATGAATTGTCTGTAGTTTGCACTTAATGAGAGTAAACAGAACTGGGTCCAAGGCCTGGACTGTTTCACCAGTGGGGTGCAGCAGTGGCATAGCCACTGTTTTGGCTGTTTGGCAGTTTGGCTGGCTGAAAACGAGGCTTTTTTGGGGGGACGGGGAGGGGAGGTTGTATTTAGGGGAGCCACATGCCACCAGATGAGGTGCCAGCCTGGGGCGAGGGCACAGGCAAGGGCAGGGGTGATGGCAGTGTTGGAGAGGGGCGTTTGGGACGCGGCCGCTGCACCAGGACATCTCTGGGTGCTGTCCAAACTGTCAAAGGCTGGCTGAGTGACCTTGGCTGGAGCCCAGCCCAGCTGGAGAATGGGGTGAGAGGAGAGAGAGGGCGACCTGTCAGGCAGAAGCCAGCTTGAGAGAGACTCGCCCCAGCTTCTGCACTTTTCTCTCCATTGCCTGGAGAAGCTGCCACCTCTCTGGTGCCTGGAGAGGAGATCAGATGAGGGCACAGACATACAATTGGCGAAATATAAACCACATAGAAAATCAACAGTGAGTTCACCATTAAACAGGTAGTTTATAAGTACTAGATAATAAGTTCTACTAAGTTATGGAATAGAACATCACTTCTATTGCAGTTAATTTCCTACTATTTTACACAAGGCAGATTAGGTAAAATGTACAGTACCACTGGGTGTTACAGTAGTACAGTGCCTAATGATACATGCTGTATACTGTATACCTATTCAACCTATATATACCTATATATGCTACATTCACTAGACACTGTATTCTCTGTATTTTGTGTCCAGTGTATCTATGCATCATGTGTTCAGAGACAATCTCATCTGTAGCAACAGGACAGTTGTACTAGATTCATCACTATGGTGCTAGACTATGTACATGATGTGCTGTACATGTGCTATGTGTTAATGTAGTACGTACAAAACAACAGAGACTCATCTGCTCATAGCTGTGGGTGCATTCATTCAGTAGTTATGATTATTTATATTTGATTTGGACAGAAACAGGAAGTGGGTGTGTTAAATAAGAAATAAGACATTTAACTGATAATACTAAATAATACTAATATTAAATAGTTATCAAGCCAACATATGACTACTAGTGTATCTCCAAAAATTAGAATATCAATAAAAAATTATTTGTGTTCATAATTTAACTCAAAAAGGTAAACTATGTTAAACCTTAACTATATTAAGGTTGAAGTGTATTTCAATGTTGATACTGGTTCTCATTTTCATGAGCTATAAGCCAAACTTATCAACATAAAAACAAAAACAAAAAAATCATGATATGCTTAATGAATATAAAATTACAGCTTACTCTTTTAATTATGAACATCAATTAACTTTTTACATTTACATTTATGACATTTAGCAGATGCTCATATCCAGAGTGATGTACAACAGTGTTTTGTCTCCATTAAGAGAATTATCTCAGCTAGTACAGACAGATTAGAGTCCAAACTACTCTTCAGTTCAGACACTGTTAGAACTAAACCATCACTAATACCTAGAAAGAAGGAAAGACACACAATTATACACAATATAAGAGCTTTACAGCATTACAATAAATGTTAAAACTAGTGCTGCTTAAGTGCTCCACAAAGAGATGCTCTTCAGTCTGTGTGTGAAGACTGTGAGGGACTCTGCTGTTAGAACAACTAGTGGGAGTTTGTTCCACGATCTGTGTGCTAGAACAGAGACGAGTTTTGATGTTAGTTTTCCATATGTCTTGAAGGATGGGGGATCAAACTGAGCTGTGCAGCTCAAGTCTTGACCATTACCATTAGGTAGAGAGGAGCTGGTGCTGTCTTTGCTTTGTAGGTGAGCATCAGGGTTTAGAATCTGATGTGAGCAGCTACAGGGAGTCAGTTATTTTTGGATGTGGCACTGTATTATTACTGTACACTATATTATTGCCTTCATAACCATTTTATATGCCTTTAACAACAACAACGACAATAATGGTGTTTCTGTATGTAAAAATGATATAAACACTCATTAGCTCTGTTTTGCTGTGCTAAAGAAATCTGTTTTCTGATGTCATTTCAGTCGGTGTTGCGACAAAAAGAGTTGCGGAAACCGAAACGAGACACCGTCAGATCCAGTCATCATCGACAGGTAAGAATGACTTCCCTCATTTCCATTACTATCTATCCTGCAGGGCTGCCAAGCAATGGAGGATGACCACTCACCTGTAGACTCGCACAGGTACTGATGATGAAGGGCTAATGACTGTAGTTTCAGCTTTCTTTAAAAAACAAAGTTATCACCTACTTGTGCTCAAATACAACTGCTGACGTTTTGTGACACACCAACCATCTTTAAACCCTAAACGATGGACAACTAGTGCTGCATTAATCTGGTAAAGAACGTCAGAGAGCACACTCTTCTCTGCTTCTGGCGTTTTACTATTCTCTCAGTTCTTTCATCTTCACTGTAAGATAAAGTATTCATCACTGCATACATTTAGCACACTGAGAACAGTAGTAGTGCTCTTGTTATTGAATCTCAGACATGGTGTTGGAACAGGAATACTGTATTTATAGAGTACTGCTCATGCTTCAGCTCAGCCCATTTGTATGAGTATTAGATGTGGACAGTACAATATGTTTCTGTTATTGTGATATGAATGATAAAATGATGCATTTTTGACTTTATAGTATTTATGACTGATATCACCGAATAACTGCATGTGCAGCACACATTTTATTGACAATATCAGCTATAATTTATATTTTTGACACCTTATAAAACTCAAACCCTTATGGGTGCAAAAATAAACATTGTGAAATATACTGTATATATTGCAAAAGCATCTCCAGGTATTGTGATGTTATCATTTTGTTGTATCATCCACCTTTAATGGACACGGGAACAGTAAAACATGGTTACACATACAGAACCGTCCACATTTCACTATGAGCTTGTATTTGTAAGTGACTCTTAAATGGACTCCCTGATGAATTCCTTAGACTGACACTTCTGAGTCTCTACCTGCTAAATTCCTCTTAAGGGACATGCTTTAATGACCAAGCAGCAGTGGAAGCAGTGTTTGAGAGAGAGAGAGAGAGAGAGAGAGAGAGAGAGGACAGCAGTGAGTGTCCTCCTAGGGCACAGGGGTCATTACCAAATCCATGCTGGCTCGTTAGAGCGGCCTTGGAGCACATCCAGCGGACAGGAAATGAGTGACCCACCCTCTGTCTGCACACACACACACACACACACACACACACACACACACACACACACACACACACCTCTACATATAGACTGTTATATACATACACACAGACTTGCATATGCCTATACACCCCCATATACACAGTGGTACCGCACACAGAAAGTGTTCTCACCTCTAGCTGGCATGGAGTGTGTGTTATTGGTGTCCAAACCTGCAGTGATGATGTCATCCCCCATTCCTTTTCGGAACGTGTGGTCATCAAAGCCAGCAAGTGAGAAACTAGAGCACGGCACTGTGTTACGGCACTGTTAACCACACTCACACACATACAAACACACACTGCCCACGCAGACATTAGAGAGGACATCACACAATCAAAAAGAGCAGCGAACGCACATGACGAGTGTGGAGTTTGCATTTTTCATGTCGGCACAATGAGGTTCATACTGCTGCCTACGACATGTCCTGTGGGGCCAGTCTGAATGGATTATACCACAACAGGGCCTCACTGATGGCCTGTGTGGCATGTGTTTGTTTTAGCGCATCTCCGGGACAAAAATGTTCAGCTTTGCACAAAAAACCAAAAAAAAAAAACATGGCATCAGAATTCAGAAGCAGCATTTCTTTTTGTTTGACTGTAGTGTCTGGTTTAGAAAATTACTGTAACATATGAGACGTGTAACATAGTGTAGTTACATATATGTTACATATGACAGCGGTGCTGTCACACACAATAACTGCAAATATTTGACAGATAAGTCATGTGAGTGTGTTGGTTTAACCCTTTCCAAACCTCTCCTAATATCAGTCCACTATCCCAGCACACACACAACCTATTCACAACGTTATATCAACGCTGCAAGAATGTAGACAACATTGTCAGAACATTTTCACAATGTGGTGCCTGCTGGGTATTATTTGTATCTCTCGTCCTGTTTCAAGTTAATTTAAGACATCTATGTCTGAGGAACATTTATAAAGAAAACTCAGTCTAGCTCAAAACATATCAGCTACTTTTCAAATCAATACATTCTTGTTACGTTTCAATGTAAATATGTATACCTCACTGTATTCAGTGATATATTTAGTGTTAAAGGGACACCACAGTTACTGCCAGACAAATAGCTTATTATTATTAGATTATTATTAAATTATTATTAGATCATTATTAGTTTATTATTAGATTATTATTGGATTATTATTAGATCATTATTAGATCATTATTAGTTTATTATTAAATTATAATTAGATTATTATTAGTTTATTATTAGATTATTATTAGATTATTATTGGATTATTATTTGATTATTATTGGATTATTAATAGATTATTATTGGATTATTATTAGATTATTAGATTATTATTGGATTATTATTGGATTATTAATATATTATTATTGGATTAATATTATAATATTATTAGATTATTATTAGATTATTACTGAATTATTATTAGATTATTATTGGATTATACTGTATGTATGACCCCATGTCCTCACATTGTACAAAAACAAGTGTGTATGTGTATGTGTGGGCTGAGTCTGCCTGCCACGCAAGGCCCCTCATTACGCTGACCAGACCTATTCTAAAGTGTTTAGGGGTGACAGTGGATGGTCGTGATTTAAGGCAGATCGGCCTGTACAACTGCATTTTAGCGCCCTATTAAAGAGCTGCAGTATTTATGGCCTCCTTAAACCAACAGATAAATCAGCCCAGCCTCTGGCTCACCATGCAAATCAGCAGCAGCGCTCGTCACTGTAAAAAAGCCTTAATGGCAGCTATTCATCCCACACACATCATACACACACACACACACACACACTGCACGCATGCTGCCCTGCCACCTTTGTTTCACACACAGTCCTACTCTATAAATCAATATATGCACGTTATGCAGCCTCACGCACCAAAATCACACACACACACACACACACACACACACACACACACACACACACACACACACACACACACACACACCTAACCAGAACTGTTATCACTACTGAGATTTCTCTTTCTCTTACTTTCCCCATCTTTCTATCACTCCCACTGTCTCTCTCTCCCTTTATCTCACTCTCTTCTCACATCCCCCTCTTTCTCTCTCTCCCTCTTCCCTCTATTTTCTCTGTCTTTCACTTTCTTTCTGTCTTCTCTCTCTCCTCATCTTCCCTCTTTTCCTTTCTCTGCCTCCCTCTATCTCTATCCCTCCCCCCCTCTCTTTCTCTATCTCAGTGTCTCTCGTTCTTTCTTTTCTCCTGGACGTTTATTTCAGTGTGGGAGTCAATAGGGACAATGCGCAGCTCCTACTCAGCCTGAATGATGGCTGTGTTTGTGTGATAAACAGAAAGCTCCACATCATTGATTTAGCCATCCAGGGAAATAAGGTAGAACTAATTATGATGAGCAAATCATCCCTGCTGTTCTCCGGCTGGAGCATCTGCAACTTCAGCTCGTTCTGGGCCTGGAAGCAGTGGGGTCAAGTGCAGGTCGCCAAGGCCAGAGGTCAGAAGGTAGGCGCTCTCCTTGTCATGCGGTGAAGCACTTTCTCTAAATGCTCGTCCATTTGCTTGGAAGAAGAACGCTGAGGCTAGCAGAAAAGGCCGGCGGCGCCAGTGATCTATCGCCTGCCCGACTCTAAAACAGGTGTTATTACAAGCTAATATTGCAATTAGATCGCCCAGCAAGTTCCCCTAGTGGAGCAATAAATTCTCCAACACTGTCAGTGCATACGAGGTGGCAGGGGTGGGTGGGGGTGGGGTGTGTCTGTACCTCTTATTCGCTCTACCTCTTCTTAATGTCTGCTGTGAACTCTTTCATGTCTCATGCTCTGTTCATTAGAGGACGGGACTGTGTGTCTTAACCCTTAACATGACAGTTATTACCTTTCTTTTGCTCTACGAATCCAATGTCTTTATGTAATTACATAGTAACTACACAGCACGTTACATAATGAACTCTGTACAAGCCTGCACTTCTAACAGTTTTCTGTTAGATTTAATGTCAAACCGTGACAAAAACACTGAAACCTGGCAAAATTATTAGGACTGATTGATTAATAGAAGAGGCCCAGACTTACCATGACATTAAAGTACCGT
>BRDA01060034.1:17500-31211 GCA_036984385.1 Crenuchus spilurus
TTTTGACTTAGTCATTAGATAAGTACCTCGCAGGCTGAAAAAGTGTGTGCATCCCTGCAGTACATAATCCTAACTTTCAACCTGACCTTAATCCAAATCTAAATCTCAACCCAAAACCTGATCCTAATTCTCACCCTGACCCTAATCCAAATCTAAATCTCAACCCAAAACCTGATCCTAATTCTCACCCTGACCCTAATCCTAATCTTAATCTCAACCCAAATCCAGATCCTAACTCTCAGCCTGACCCTAATCCTAATCTTAATCCCAACCCAAATCCAGATCCTAACCCTCAGCCTGACCCTAATCCTAATCTTAATCTCAACCCAATACCTGATCCTAACCCTAATCCTGTGTCTAATCTCAAATTGAAAATCTAGAAGTCAGAGGAATGTCTCTTTTTTAAAAGAACTTAAGAGTGAGAAAGAATGTTATCAAATTGCAGCAGATTTTTTGTTACTGTTACCTTTGGCTAGGACTAGGACTAGGACTAGGACTCCACCCCTGTGCACAGTTGGTATTTGAAAGCATTTCTGTAACTTCTTTCTCTTGGAAAGTATAAATATTAGACTGAGTTATGAAACATTTAGAGAACAGCTCTACAGGAGATGATGGACAGTTGCTTCAGCTCTTGATCACTGACTTCTATTATAAATGAACTTTGACCCGTTCTGACTTTTGTCTTCTTATACTTAAGATCCAGGTGGAAAAAACAACATTGTGCAGAAGGAAATAAAGAAACTGCTAATTAAACTTTTCCTTTTTAAAAACGCTTCGACAGAAACGAGATGAAGTGGAAAAATGCGTTTTGCATCTTGTGCTTTAAGTGTCACCTGAGGACGTTTCCTGCCAGCACCGCTGGTCCTAGCTTTCTAAGAACCAGACTAAAGAGAAGTTGTTCTTGAAGCTTGTTTAGGTTTCAGCACACAAGGAAACCAAATTTCCACCCAAACTGGGGGAGAGTCCTAGAGAGAGAGAAGGTCTGTATGTGAGTGAGACGCAGCTGGCCTGACTGCTGTTGCTCCCGGTGGGCACACTCTGGTGTATGTATCCTTAGCCCTGTGGTGAGATGTGTGTATGTGTGTGTGTGAGCCTGTGGGGCTGTCTGCATTGGGCCTGCGTTCAGTCACAGCCCACAATCCGGCCCCAGGGCATGCTGGGACTGCTGGGATACTGGAAATGTGTGTGTGTGTGTGTGAGAGAGAGAGAAGGAAAGTGAAGAGATAAAAGTGATGTATGATCCAGAGAGGTGGTGTGTAAGTACATGGTGATATCTGCTATTCTTACTTGTTTGATTAAAACAAAAACAAATTAGCCAACAAAAAATACACAAATTAATAAAATTATTAATAAAAATATTCATCAAATATTGAAAATATAAAGTAACTATCTTCCTCAAAACATTCATGCATTGATATCTGACTGAAGATGTAGCGTTATATGGTAGCAAGCCTTCATTAGCCTAGTTAACTATAATCACACAGGAAATCATTCACTGCTCAAATGTTGCTCTTTGATGGCTCAGGAGACTGAATAAATAGTCTTTTAAAGTTCATTAGGAGAAATAACATGAGCACAAAAGGAGACATGAGATTATTCATGGCCTCAGAACTGAGCAGGCTCTTCTGGTTGAGAAATGGATGAGTTCATGTTGAGATTCTTGTCTTTAGTAAAGAAATGCTAGACTTTGTTGTGATCTGGACTAAAAATCAAGCTGAGATACAGATGAGATGTTTTTCTCAGGTCTGAGCTCACTGAAATGTTAGTGAGATCTCCTTTTTGAGCTGCGTTGAGATATTTTTAGCTACTTCAAACTCTATTCAGTCAATTCGCCCCTTTCTCAAATCCCAGAATGCACCGCGCAACCGGCTACATCCGGTTGACCGGTTCACCATGCTATCAATACTAAGCTACACTATCACGCTGCTTGCCACACTGGCCTACATTGAATTGATAGCATGCGACACGATAGCTTGCAACAAGTGTTTACACTAAAAACCCACTGCATAAATTGAAAATACAAGTTGACACAACAAGATATGATGGTTAATATCCAAAGAAATATTATCTGCATATAGTTACAAAAGCTAGTAGATATCACGTAAGTATTTACTTACCAAATAAAGTTGTAAACAGTGTATGTAGTGTAGCTGGCACAGACATAAACAAAAGAAAATGGTGAACCGGATGTTGCCGGTTACGCAGTGCATTCTGGGATTTGTGAAGAGACCAAATTATAGATGCTCATTCAGAACCACCAATTAAGACTTCATGGACTTAGCATTCTTATAAACCTTAGCATTCACTGTTCAATGACAATGTCATGATGTACTAGATAACATTAACACTGTAGAGTACTGAATAAAATTAGATTCTGTCAGTGTGATTGCACACCTCCACATTTAACCCTTCTGAACACACTAGAATGTGAGAACATGTGCCTAAAGTGGTGGGCAGCCCTATCAATGGTGCTCGGGGAGCCGTTGGGGGTTAGGTGCCTTGCTCAAGTGCACTTCAGTCATGACCTTCCCAGGGATCAAACCGGCGACCTTCTGGTCATAAGACCAGATCCCTAAACCCCAGGCCACATCTGAAAGAGATTATATTAGACCATTCACCAGTTTGTTTTGTGAGTTTCACACTGTCTCTCCCCTGTGGAGGCTCCTAGTCTGGCCCAGTCTTCCTCTGCCCCATCCCAGCACACTGCTGTGTTTGGGGGCATGGGAACCCATCTAAGCTCTCTGGTAGCCATGGAGGTGGTTTATCTCCACTAAGCCTGCTCCCATTCCACCTCCAAACACTATAGTCTGCCTTTCTCCTCACCCTTCTCTGCAAAACAGAAGCAGTGATCAACATCGCGCTGATCTGGCCGCTGACTGACCGCTGCTTCCTGCTGCTCTGAGATACTAAACACAGGGTGTGGTGTAATCTGGGAGTGTGAACATGAGTAGAACCTCATACTGGGACACCCCTCCATCAATAAGCACCAGCCTGGGTTAAGCCAGTGAAGTGCTGTTTCTCAAGGCAATCAATAGATATATGCACATAAGCTATTAACATGCTAAGAATGTGTAATAATTATACCATAAATCACTTGTTCCTCACAGAAGTCATGACATGCACACGGCTGACATTTTCAATGTTGCTGATTGAACACAACTACAATGACTGGCACAGCAGATGGAAGGAGATGGCAGTTTAAATGACTGTTCTTCTTTAACATTTTATTTCTAAGTTTTTGACAATTTTTATCCCCTTCAATGTAGTAGTAGCCAGTTAGCCCATCCCCTCCATTAGGACTCTTCCCATCACTTTGCACTGTCCCTGACTCCAGGAGGATGAAGTAAAGTACAAGCCTCCTCCGCTGCATGTGATGAGGACACCATCTCTTTTTGAACTACCGCTGATACACTGTCACTGTGGAGACAACGCGCTTCGAGGGAAGCGCAGGATTCAGTAGACGTCTGAGCCAGCGGACATTACAATGTGTGAGTGATAGGAAGAGAGAGAGCGCCATCTAGATGCAGCCATGGCCTAGTGGTAAGGATCTGGTCTTGTGACCAGAAGGTCACTGGTTCGATCCCCAGACAGGACATGACTGAAGTGCCCTTGAGCAAGACACCTAACCCCCTAACTGCTCCCTGGGCGTTGGTGGATAAGGGCTGCCCACCGCTTCGGGCACAAATTCTCACAGCCTAGTGTTCACTAGTGTGTGTGTGTGTTTCACTGCACGAATGGGTTAAATGCGGAGATCAAATTCCGTTGTGTGAAAAATCACATTGGCTAAATTGGTTGATCTTAATCTCATAATCTGCTCACCCAGAGAGAGCACTGCCAATTTTTGCTCTCTTGGGCCCAGCTGTTGATGGCTAATAGCATGACCGGGATTTGAACTCACGATCCTCTGGACATAGTGTCAGCATCTTAGCCTGCTGAGCCACTCGGAGCACTAAATCTGTTCTTACGTTAATGTCAATTGCAATTAAAGTTTTTGATTTTGGCACGTTTTAACTTCAGAATTTTTTTCTGGCCAAATACTGAAAACTATTTTGGTGGCTAAAATCCCTAAATTAAATTATTGATACAATTTTCTAATGATATTATTGAAAAATGTACAGTAGTTCTAATATTTTAAAGTCATACATTAAAATGTCTACAAATTGCACAAAAGGTTATTTGTAGGCATTTATTTGTAATAGGTCTGTTTGTATTAGCTCTATGAACTTGGGCCTTAGTTTCAAGATCAGCAGACTTTGATTCTTTCCTGTTGTCTTCCTGCTCACTGTACCTGCCTGCACATTCGGCTAACAGGTGTGTTTCTCCAATTAAAACGAACCCCAGCAGACCACATGCTTACAGCTCAGGACCTGGACGAGTACAAAGTGTGATGTTTTTTTAAAGGCGGCCCTGGCCACAGTGTTGCTTCTAGCAGGCAGATGAGTGGATAGAGGCAGGCGGGCCTCCTTAAACAGCAGGAGCGGAGGAGCTCCTGCAGCTTCTGACCAGCAAGGCTGGGTCAAATTGTAGATAGTTATCTGGAGAAGAAGTGCTGCTGCAGCTTGAATAATGGCAGACCTGTGTCTCGCTGGGTTCTCATGCTGTGCTGAGTGTGTGGAGAGAGCACAGAGCAGACCAGACACACTCTGACTGTATGCCAGGCCTTTGGGCTTATATGTCCTTATTTTGCAACTTGTTGAGGTTTGTGTGTTTAGACTGAAGCTGAAATCTCATAACGATTTGCTAAAGTGGATCTGCTCTTATAAAGAATAAGGCATGTTATGATTTTGTGGTTGCCTTCTATAGTGACATACAGTAATAATAATACTCCTGTAATACTGTCTTATTGTCATTTGTGTGGTTTTCTGTAGAAACTTTTTCATGATGTGTATAAAGTTGTGACCCTGCCGCGCCCCTGGCCATGCCCCCTGCCTTGTCTCTCTCTGCCATGCGTGTTTGTTGTCATTCATGTCAGGTCTATGTCACATCCACACCTCCAGTCTCGTCATGTAATGTCTCATTTCATTGGTTTCACTTGTGTCCTGTCAGGTTTACAGCCCTGTTCATATTTCCCCTGTGATTAAGTGTGATTTATAAGCCCTCCCTGTAATTATGCAGTTTCACTGGGGTCTGGCTGTTGCATTAAGGAAAGCATGGCTTCTATATCACGAAGGTGTTGGTGGGGTCTGGAATTGGGGGAGGTGTAGGCTGAGTAATCTGAAGTTGACCTTTCTTTGGTTAGTATACTGAATGTCTGGTAATGTTGAGAAACCAAAACCTAGTTAGTACCCAACAATTTTACTAACAATTTTGTGTTAGTAAAACATCACAAATGTGATAAATGTGGTTTTTAGAATGGTCAATCTGTCTTTATATGTTTATTTAGATTTTTTTAATTTAACATTTTTTAATGTTCCAGTAACATTGCTGCAGCATAATGAGGAGCTCACCTACAGTTAGTTAAAATACTGACCACATGACCAGAGAAAACTGGTTTCAAAACTGTTTTGAAACATAAACAATAACAAATAAACAGCTTAATTAGAATAGATTACTGATATGAAGTAATCATGAGCTGATGAGCTGTACTGAACATCAAAATGACTAGTGACTCCTCCCTCTCTCCCACTCAAATGAGCTGCCGTCATGATATTCACAACTAATAAAAACATCTTGCTGATGTTGCTTCAAATGTTGGCATAACGTTAGTGTTTACCTGGGAAACATTCCAAAACATTGCAGCACAAACCATTATGACATCACGTTTTCAGAATGTTATTTCTATAACGTTACAGACTAACTACCCTGGAACCTTTTAAAAACCTTGCTGAACATTCGTACAACGTTCTGTTAGCTATAGGCTCAGCATCATACATAGAGATACACTGTAAATATCTACAGTAACGTTATGTTTTTAATCTGTACTCTCGTTTATTTCTGTCCTTATCAGTCCTCTTGCCCTGATGTCAGGTCTGTACTGGAGGGCACATATTGGCATCCTGAGTTCTGAAATACTGATAATGTCCTTTGTCTTCTTTTTCATTTTTTTCTTCTTCTTTTTCTTTGTCTTTCACAGTCTCAGAGTGCAGGGCAGGCTCAACATGTCCAAACTGGCTGAGAAAGTGGTGGTAGAAAGAGAGAAAGAGTGAGAGAAAGAGAGGGAAAGTAGATGGGAAGCAGAGTGATAGACAGATAGAGAGAGAAATAGTGGAATGTGTTATTGTGTGCCTGTATGTGCGAGAGAGACACCGAGAGACAGAGAAGAGAGGAAGGGTGTGGAGGACAGAAATGATGGACCTGGATGGAGGTGTGAAAGAGAGAGAGAAAGGCGACAGAGGGGGCCGAGGGATGAGGGAGAAAGAGAGAGACAGAAAGAAGAAAGAAGGGAGCGAGGAAAAAGAGAGAGGGTAGAGAGTAGAGCAGATTAAGAGGGTATTGATTTCTATATAAAGATCCAGAAATGTGATATGGGGGCAGTCACAGGAGAACGCTTCAGGGCCACCTGCTGTCTCCATTACATAATCTCTGAGATTCAGACACATACACACACACACGCCCCTCATTACACACACCTCGTTAAAGACAAGACACACTTGGTTTTAACATATGACATACACCCCAGTCCAGTGCTAAATACTAAAACTCCATTAAAGCAGGTTCACCCACAAATCATGTTCACCTTTCACTTACCTCAGATGTAGTCCAGTCCAGCTCAAACTGGACTTCTTTATAACTAGAGCTGTGAGCATGAAAAACACTATACTCAGTAGTCACCAGATCTTAATGACAGTCTCAGAAACGAGTGTTTATTCTTTACATGAACTGTGTCTGAAACCGACTGCTAGACCTTCACAAAAAATTTTGATGGTGTATTTTAATAAAAATGGGCTACTTTAGGTGACTATTGAGTGGTTGTGTTTATTAGCAAAATTATCATAGAACTTTGTTGTTTTCTATTATTGGCCCATATTTATTAATAATTATTATTAAGCTTCTCACAACAAGGATGCTGATCTGAGACCAGCTTACCAAATGAATAGAATCACATGAACTGATGAGGCACCTGATCTTAGATCACTGTTCTCTGATAATAAATATGAGCCACTGAGGGAATTGTAGTTAATGTTATTAGACATTAGTTAATGTTATTAGACAGGTAGTTAATGTTATTAGACATGTAGTTAATGTTATTAGACAGGTAGTTAATGTTATTAGACATTAGTTAGATGTTATTAGACATGTAGTTAATGTTATTAGACATTAGATGCTATTAGACATGTAATTAATGTTATTAGACATTAGTTAGATGTTATTAGACGTGTAGTTAATGTTATTAGATATTATTTAGATGTTATTATACACGTAGTTAATGTTATTAGACATTAGTTAGATGTTATTAGACATGTAGTTAATGTTTTTAGACATTAGTTAGATGTTATAAGACATGTAGTTAATGTTATTAGACATGTAGTTAGTTATTAGATATTAGTTAGATGTTATTAGACATGTAGTTAACATCATTAGACATTAGTTAGATGTTTTTATACATGTAGTTAATGTTATTAGACATGTATTTAATGTTATTAGACATTAGTTAGATGTTATTAGACATGTAGTTAATGTTATTAGACATTAGTTAGATGTTATTAGACATGTAATTAATGTTATTAGACATGTAGTTAATGTTATTAGATATTAGTTAGATGTTATTAGACATGTAGTTAATGTTATTAGACATTAGATGTTATTAGACATGTAGTTAATGTTTTTAGACATGTAATTAGTTATTAGATATTAGTTAGATGTTATTAGACATGTAGTTAATGTCATTAGACATTAGTTAGATGTTATTAGACATTAGTTAGATGTTATTAGACATGTAGTTAATGTTATTAGACATGTAGTTAATGTTATTAGACATTAGTTAGATGTTATTAGACATTAGATGTTATTAGACATGTAGTTAATGTTATTAGACATGTAGTTAATGTTATTAGACATTAGATGTTATTAGACATTAGTGAGATGTTATTAGACATGTTAATGTTATTAGACATTAGTTAGATGTTATTATACATGTAGTTAATGTTATTAGACATGTAGTTAATGTTATTAGACATTAGTTAGATGTTATTAGACATGTAGTTAATGTTATTAGACATTAGTTAGATGTTATTAGACATGTAGTTAATGTTATTAGACATATAGTTAATGTTATTAGATATTATTTAGATGTTATTAGACATGTAGTTAATGTTATTAGACATGTAGTTAATGTTATTAGACATGTAGTTAATGTTATTAGATATTAGTTAGATGTTATTAGACATTAGTTAGATGTTATTAGACATGTAGTTAATGTTATTAGACATATAGTTAATGTTATTGGATATTAGTTAGATGTTATTAGACATGTAGTTAATGTTATTAGACATGCAGTTAATGTTATTAGATATTAGTTAGATGTTATTAGACATGTAGTTAATGTTATTAGACTGTTTTATGAGTCTTACTTACGTTTGAACATATTTACATAACATCAGCTGAATTTCTGTGAATGTTTTGAGTGTTATCTGTGGGTCAGTGATGTGTTGAGGGGGTCAGAAATGGATTGTTGAGCAGATGAAACAGTCATTGTGTCTGAGTTCTCCATCTGGTCTGTATGTGTGTGTGTGTGTGTGCGTGCGTGTGTGTGTGTGTGTGTGTGTGGTTCAGACTTGGTTTTGTTTTAGTTTCACATGTACACGACTGGAGCAGCATCTATATTTAATGCTTTCTTCCTCAGAGTTAGACCCCGTGGCTTTACACCATCAACACACACACACACACACACAACTTTGAATTTAATCTTAATAAATATTCTTAATTTACACTACAAAGACATGACATCTTGACAAGTGAAATCCTCTTAAATCAAAAATATCTAATAATTATTATTATTATAAGCAAACACCTAACCTAACACCTTATACCTAAACCTAAACATAACCTTAACCTCAGTTACCAAAAGACAGTCTTACACCTAAACCTAACACTAAACCTGTCTAAAGCCAGTCGTTCTGCTCTTTCAGTTTGTTTATTTTTTCAGATTTAGTGCTTAAAACAGCATGAATATATCCTCAGTGCTACAGACTGTACATGTATTCATATCATTATGAGGAAATCTGGTCCCCACAAAGAGATAAATACTCTGACCACACACATACAAAACAGACGTAATACCCTTTCTTACACACACCCGTACACGCACACACACACACACACACACACACGTCATCCCACTACAATCACATTCTACCCCTATACAATCATTTTCACCAGTGTGTGCACGCACACACACATTCATTCACACACACACACACACACAGACCCAAATACAAACACACACAGACACACACACAGACAGACACACAACATGCACACATAAACATGCCATCCTGCTACACACACATTCTGCCTCTATTCAATTCTTTTCACCAGCGTGTGCGCACACACACACACACACACACACACACACACACACACAACACAAATCAATATCAATTTATAATTCAGGATTGCTGGAGTTTGGGTTTTAGGGCAGGCCAGCTTCCAGCCTTCATAAATATTACAGTGTTATTGACTGAAGCCCAATGAATTGGAGATTTTTTTCTCCTTCTCTCTCTCTCTCTCTCTCTCTCTCTCTCTCTCTCTCTCTGCTTGTTCTTGTTTTGGTGGTGCTACAGATCAGCGTCAATGTTTTTATTTTTTTTCACTTTGAGTTAAGAGATGAGGCCAAGTTGGATAAACCGTCTGATCCCTGGAATTACAAAAAAGTGGATAATGGTGGACAAAGTCAGGTCCACGGTCAGAGCGTAGAAATCTGTAGGGGTGAGACACCCCAGTCTGCACTGCTCAGACACATACACACTTTTACATAGACTTCTGCTCTGAGTGTAAGCTGACCTGCTCCACCACACTGACCACCCGAATCTGACTGACCAGCACACACACACACACACACACGCACACACACACACACACACACACACCTACACCTACACACACACACGCAACAAAAGGCAACAAAACAAACAAAGACAAAGACGACAAGGAATGAAAATGAAGTCTAATTAGGAGAAAGAGAGAAGTAGGGTTAAAGAGAGAAAGAAAGATACAGCAAAAAAGAGGAAAAGTGAGAGAGAAGGAATAGAAAGAGAGAGAGAGAGAGAGAGAGAGAGAGAGAGAGAGAGAGAGAGAGACAAACAAGTACAAATAAAAACGTTCACATACACATACTCACACACATGCATACACACATCACTTCACTTTTCCATGTTCTGTCCACACTCCCTAAACCCCCCCCCTCCGGTTCTCAGGGGATTTTGACCAATGAAAGAAAATCAATCATCATAAAGCTGAGAAAAAAAAACAACAGCTCTACTTCACTAAAGAAAAACACCAGCAGACGCAACATTACAACTAAACAACAACAAAAACAACAACAACAGCCAGAAAACACCTCCCTCATAAACAAGAGAACGACTACTACTAATATTACTACACATACAAAAACACTAGTGCTCAAAAGTTAGGAATTACCTTAATAATAACAACAGCAACAACAACAATAATAATAATAATAATAATAATAATAATAATAATTATTATTATTATTATTATTTTTGTTGTTGTTGTTATCATAAATTGATTAATGTGTTTTTAAAATAATGCTGCACAGCTTTTAAAAAATTAGTATGAAGTTTGTATAAATAAAATCTAACAGGACTGATAAAGCTGCAGATTAATGAATGTACTTACATTAAAATACAGATCCAGAATAATATCAAACATGGCCATCAAATAAGAATTATGTTCTTCATAATTTAGTTCAAAAATCATATTTTCTCTTCATTACATGTAAACTGACATTTTAAGTCATTTTTGTTTTAATGTTGATCAGTTTTTCTGAATCAACAGAAGATGCAGAATCTCAGATTATTAGAATATTTCATTTTGAGTTTGAATAAATTATTATTCAAACAGTTTTAACATTAAAATGTTTTAATATATTAGATCATAAATATAAATTATAGACACTTTATTGTTTAATTAAATTATGAACACAAATTAAAACTTTTTGGAGATGCACCAGTAAAATAATTATACATATACTATATGGTATTATATACATATAATAGTATATTATACTAACTGTATTAATTAAAGGTTCTTTGATGTATAGCAAACAATATTGGGACCATTTTTTGCTGATAAAGAATCAGATGCAGCAGATTATCCAGCACTCTGCCATACAAACAAAGTAAACAAGTTAAATGATTCAAATGCCAATAAATTCAATTTTAAAAGGATTATATATATAGTGTCAAAAATTTGGTTGTGACAGAGGTGTAGCCTGTGGAGATGACCATGTATCCCTCCTTCATCACGTACAGGACAGGGCATAACACACTATCTTAATTAAGCCCAGGACAGGGTGCCAATCCATCATGGGGCCCATACATGGACAATTTAGAGTAACCAAGACACCTGACCGTGGGAGGAAACCGGAGTCCCCGGAGGGAACCCACATGGGAGAACATGGAAACTTCACCCAGATGGGGACTTGAACCTAAAACCTCACTGTTGAGAGGGAAGTGTGATAACGACCAAGCTACCAAACCCTCATTCAAAAGTCTTTAAATCCACATCAAGATCTTAATTTAAGGTCTCAAAATCAAACAGTTGTTGAATATAATGTTTCTATATCATAATAAGAAACTCTTGAGGGACCCTTTTTTAAAGGTAATATGTACAAGAATATCTGCACATACACTTGACTTGGCATACAAAAATGCTTACTAGGACACACACACACACACACACACACACACACACACACACACACACACACTCAGGGGAAGTGAAGGGTATTAAGAAGTGCCCTGCTCTCTCTCTCAGCAGTCAATACTCAACTCATCAACCACCTCACTATTAATCCCTTAATCAGCCCGCGCGACTCCTGCCTAATTGGGAAGCAGCCGAGAGCCATGATGGCTGGAGTAAGGCTTTGGCTTCACACACATACACACACACAGACCCATCTCCTCCAGGCTCCTGCAGGAGGCCACCGTTAGCATTTTAACCTCCCTCTGCTAACACCCCGTCAGCAGAGGATCACACTTCCTGGATTGGGGTTTAGTGCTGGGTGGAGCCGAGAGTGCTCACCGCAATACTAACGAACTCACTGAGCATGCTCAGATCACCTGATGAGCTTTCAAACAGATGAGGAGCTTCCATCCTCACGTGCTCATGCATTCAACTAATGAGTTAACAATGACTAAAGTCGTCATGAAATCAAAGCAGATCTTTTTGCCACTTTAGATCATGTGCACGGTCAGGTTTAATAGGGTGACCAGATGTCCCCATTTTCAGACAGTTCCTATTGTTGGTCCCTGCGAGAGGAAATGTCCCCATTTTTAATTTGATTGAACTCGAACGTGAATTGAAAACACACCAGAAGTTCCTAACAAAGACCTGGCAGATGAGCAGATAGGCAGGTGTTTCTTGCTCTGTTTGTTCTGGCTGTTACCTACCAACCCCTTCTACTACATGCTCCCCTAATTTTAGAGAACACTGCTGTGCAGAACTTGACTAGAAGCTTCAAAAGGTCAAGTGAGTCCACAACATCACCACACGTCTTTTCAAGACACGAGGTAACTCAGGGGAGGGGTTACAGTATTTTAATTGTTTTGATTTTTATTGGCATCTAATCCATCTTCAATATAAGTCAGCGTGCAATCTACAAATGCATACAAGTCAAATAAAAAATGTAAATAAAAAAAACTTGCTTATGTGGCATATGATGATAGCAGTTCCTGTCTCAGCCCAGGAGTGTGTCCATGGTCAAAATATATGACACTGCTATACAGTGGAACCTCGGTTACCATTTGCCCAGGTCATGGGTGTCATAGTGGTGTGCTATACCCCTGGCCCTGGTTATCGTACAATTCGGTTATTCTCGACTTTTTTTGGAGAAATTTTGTCCCAGTTATTGTTTATCTGCCCGGTTTACATTGGTGTGCCCACGTGACTCGCTGCTAATTTTGTGAAAACAAAGCATCCACCCACATGTTCATCACTCAGCCATGTGTACGTCATTCATTCTGGCTTTGTTTCTCATAGTTTCTCGTTTATAGCACTCAAAATAAACTAAAATATGTCACTCTAAAACAACAGTGTGCAACACTACCGCCTGAAAACAGGTGTGGAAGAAAATAGTGGCTGATAACCCTGAGAACGGGTGAACAAAACAAAGGCTGCTGGCTGGACCACACCAGCACTCTCTAAAACAGAGTGTAAACCTGTAAGAGTGATGTTAAATGTTCATTTCTCCATTTCATTAGTCTTTTGTGTTTATTTCTCTTTGTGTTCTGTATGTATAACTATAGTTATTCTGTATAAAATGTAGTTTTGTTAATATTCTGGAGTGTCTGGAAAAGATTAATTGGATTTACATTATGTCTTATGAGAAATATGGCTTCAGTTATTGTTTTGGTTATCATCAGACACTTTAGAACAGATTAATGATGAAAACCGAGGTTCCACTGTATTCACATATTGACTGTCAATATATATTGACTGAAAATGTCCCCACTTCATGTATTTCAATGTTTAGTATTAACCACCTGTGTCATTTTTAAGTTAATCAATAATGTCACGTTTCACCTCACAC
>BRDA01060036.1:0-31619 GCA_036984385.1 Crenuchus spilurus
TCCTCATAACCCCTGGGTGTCTGTGTTGGGAGAAAAATTAAACTGTGGTTTTTGGGTCTCCCTGGAGACTGACTGTCGGTATTTTGTGCCACCACTGGTCCTCACTAGACTTCGTTTGAACTGATGCATAATGCATTCTGTCCTCTTGTGCTGCCTCCTGTGCTGCATATTTTAGTGGATTATAATCTATTACAGAGCCCCATGCTCCAGAAATCCACTCCAGCTACTCTGTGGGTGCACCAGACTTTAGGGGGCCCTCCTTCTAGCCCTCTAAACTCTTCATTTCAGTATGTGCTTTGAGCTTAGGAGGTGATTTTCCTGCTAAAGTCAGAGCTGAACACTAAGTGAGTTTCAGGGAGTGACAACTGCTGCAGTTCAGAGAGTGGCGATTGCTCCTTCTGCAGTGTTGGATCCTTTGGTGAACATTCGTATATTCCACAATTGGATTCCGAATGAAGAGATGCAGTGCTGAATGTAGACAAGAAACAATTCCATGTTTTGTACACAACGTATTTGTGGTTTTTACTCAAGAAAAGTTATTAATTCCATATTACTAATTACTTCTCACATATGGATGTGAAGCCTGGACATTAAAGAAAGAGGAAGAAAGACGTATTCAGGCTTTTGAGAACAAGTGCATCAGGAAGTTGCTGAAGATCTCATGGATGAAGATGATGACCACTGAGCAAGTCTATGAGATGCTAGAACTCAAAAGGAGTTACTGATGCACGTTAAATCCCGCAAGTTACGTTACTTTGGTCATGTGATGAGGCATGCACATGAGAGCATTGAAAGAAGTGTTATGACTGGACTTGTGGAGGGATTATCATGTGCTAGCCTGCTACAAGCAACCAGAGACAGATGGCATTGGAGAGAAGTGACTCGTCTGTGCAGCCTACCATCGCGAAGCGATGACGCCGTATGACATGACAATTACTTCTCTAAAACTATATTTGGTTTACTTTTCTCACTGCTTTTTTCTCATTACTTACATTACTCATTACTTTTTTGTTGCAAAAATGTTTAACAAATGTGTGCAAATGTGTATTTGTAGTGGACAATTATAAATATCCTAATATTTGACCACTTTCAGATCCTCTGACATATGTGTCACAAACCCTGGAAAGGTTTGCTCTGGAAAGTTCTTGTACAGCTTTTCCCTTCAATTTAACCTCATGGACATGAGTTAATCTTATTTATTTCTATACAGTGGAAACATGTTGTCAAACAAAACTGAAAAACAATTTGTTGTCTTTGACGTTACGAGGTAGCATTAAACATATTTCTAATCATTTGTTCTGATTTTTGTAAGCAATTAAATGTAAGTAATAGTTTTCCTATAAGGAGAACTGGGTTTGGGTTCTTGTGGGTTAAAATGCACAGCTAGTGCTCTAAGAACCCCCTGAAACTAGACATTAGAAACATTTAAACAGTTTTTCTACACCGACTCTGAATTTGAAATTCACTGTCCAAGTCATGCAGTAATCTGTTGTAGGCAGCCCACATGCTCATTCATATTGCGTATGAGCACAGATGTTTATGTTTCATGTTTTAAATGCATTGCTCATAATGAATATTGTTCTTCTGAAGAAAAAGAGTGATGGAAATATATACATTCTTATTAAATCATTGACTAATGGATTTATTTAAACCAAAATGCTTTACATTACTTTGTTACAGGAAAAAGTAACCCCAATTATATAAGTATAAAAGTAATTACTTTATTAAGATCCTGAACACCATCCATCAACTTATAGGTTAGCTCTTTTGTTGCTGTGATTTTCACAAAACTTACATTATTAGCAGCCTCCTGAAGAAAAATTCATAGAACTCATAACAGGTTGTAAGTTGAATGAAATGTAATTGAGTTACATAAAACATAGTCTCCATAAACATCAAACAGGATTTGACAGATTGACTTTCTACTTAATGTTAATTGGCTAAGTAGCTAATTAGCTAAAAAAAATAACTGGTTGATTGTTTGTTGTGATCCATGTTATAGTTATTTTGATTAGCTGTTTCAAGAAATTTGTTTGATTATTGTAAGAAAGAATTACTGATGCAAACGAGTTTCAAGTGAACAGCAGCAAATTAAGTTTAATTTACCTAAAGTGAAGCATACAGCACTTAACCACACTGTCACCTGCTTTAGTTTATATTCTCTCTTCTTTATTCTTTCTTCCTTACGTTTTTCACTTTAAACAATTTTTAAAGTCACAGTTAAAATATAAAAAATACAAGTTCAGGAGAGAGTTAGAGTCAAACTGCCTACAGTTGGGCGCAGGTTGAAAACTAGGTGCTGTGTATTGGGCAGAACATTCTTGGTCTATATTCCAGTTTGGTTCCAAATTTCAGGCCTGATTAAAGCTGTAGTGTCCCTCCCCGCTGTGCACAGTGAGTGGGCCCAGTGCTCCCTCTGCCCTGTTGCTGCTTTCGTGCCTCTTTCCGCAGGTCTGCTCCCTCATGGCTTGTCTGCCCATAACGGAATAGCAGTGTAAATATGGCTCAGTTCGCATTTCTGCTTGACCGCCCGTCTGTCCACTCGTTTTGCTTTAAAAGCCTCACTTCCCACAGAGGGCTCGCTTTCCTCTCGCATCCCTGTCTCTCTCACTCATCCTTTCTCTACATGCCTCGCTCCTCTCTTTCTACCTCACTCTATCAGGCATCAGGTTAGAGGTCTCTGGTGCTCCAACTAAATTATTCCTATTATTTTAAGAGCTGAATATTCCTGCATCATGTTTGGCTCATTTTAAGGCAATGAACAATGTGGCTTCAGTGTTTACAACAATGTTGACTACATGACTTGCGAAAGAAATGATGTAATGTTTATTGTTGATTTATGCTCTTTGGAATACGTTATAACGCTGTAAAATGCTTTATGGTTCACGTACATTCTGACAAATTGCAGTACACTACAGGAAGCATTGGGGGCAATAGAGCTTCTGATGATTCCAGGGCCCTACCCGAGTTACAGCTGTGAAAACTACATCACGGTCCATGAAATTAGCATCTTTCTGTGAAATAACCATTTGCTGTGGCAATGAGGTGAAAATTCTCATTTTAAGTACTTTGTACCTTAATTGCATGAACATGTAGATGTTTTTTGACATTTTGGATTCAAGTAGCCATGAGAGGTGAAATATTTGAAGGGGGCGGCGCCCAAGAGCGATGAAACTTTGATGCCAAAGCTGAACTAATGCTATACTAATACTATTTTCCTGGGATCAGTGAGCTTGCTGTGCTTCACTGAAACGTGATGCTACTTCGTAGCTACTAGGCTTCCTGAGAGGAATCATTACAGAATCATCTGTGGAAAGAGTCATCACAGCTAATACCACCTTGCTGGGAAAGTCGAGTGACTCTAGGCCATTGACTGGGGAGATTTCATCCTGCTGGCTGGTGAACTCTGTGTGTGTGTGTGTGTGTGTGTGTGTGTACTTTGCTGAATGCTGTAAAGTGTCTTGGCTTGGAGAAAGGCACTATATTGGGCTTAACTTTGCACTCATAATGCACATTCTGTGTGATCAACAAGTTTTATTTAAGAACTGTCAGAAAATATAACGTTTGTCAAAGCATCTGTGATCTTTGAGAGCCTACATTTATAAAATTTCCCATGTAGTAGGGCCCCAGCTATCCCATTCCACCATAAGAGCAGAAATTGCTTGCTGTGCAGACAGAACTAGTGTTAACAGTGACAGAAGGATTACATTAAAGCACTTGGTTAGTTGACGAAGTTAATTGTTCAAAATATAGTTACTTAGCTACAACAGCCTCTATTTGGAACTATGTTTGTTATGGTAACAGGATTCTGAATATGATACTCAGCACTGTATCATTGCACTCTATACTAAATTGATAGCCTGGCTACATTGGTTGGTTGATACAGTATTACAGAACATAATATTGTCACATTCAAGCATTATATTTTTTTGCACTGCCAATTGAGCAACATTTTTTTTGCCAATTTTTATCCCCTTCCAAATGTAGTAGTAGCCAGTTAGCCCATCCCATCCATTTTTGTTGAGATGAGAGACTCTGCCCATCACTTTTGCACTGTCCCTGACTCTAGGAGGGTGAAGGCAAGCACAAGTTGAGTGTGATGCAGTCACAGCCTCTTTTCAAACTACCGCTGATACATCATCACTGGGGAGCGCTCGGAGGAAAGCGCAGGATTCCCAGCTCTGAATGGACCAATCAGTAGACACCTGAGCCAGCGGACATTGCAATGTGTGAGTGATAGGGAGAGAGAGCGCCATCTACCCACCCAGAGAGAGTGCTGCCAATTTTTGATCTCTTGGGCCCCGGCTGTTAATGTCAAACAGCAGGACCGGGATTCAAACTTGCGATCCTCTGGTTATAGTGTCAGCATCTTAGGCTGCTGAACCACTCGGGGCCCTCAATTGAGCAACATTACCCCCACTTTCAGAGATGCTCAGTGTTGATCCATAAACAAGAGCAAACAAGAGTCTCTCCAAAGAGACAGAGGAGTGCATCAGATATATGGTTTTCATTTCTGAGCTTTTAGCATTCCGATGTTGTCATGCAGTATTGACTGTTACCTATTTACCTATTTTATTTATTTGTACTCTGTCCTCACAGTAAACAAAGCTTTGACATTTCTCATAGTGTGCTAACAGGCTTTGTTTTAGCGAGACTGGATTCAACTAAAAGGTGTAAATGAAGTAACAGCGTTGTGCAGTACAGCAGACATGCCTTTGTTCTCCTGTGGGATCTGACAAACTGTAATAGATTTGCAGGAAAAAGAGAAAAAGAGAGATCGACCCAGACACTCTGAAAAATAAGGATTCTGGGATTGGTTGTCCTTTTGCTGTCCAAAAAATGCACAAACAAATAAACACAAAACCACTTGTATCTCCAAAATGGTAATTTGGCAGGAGAAGCTGCAGAAATGTTCTTAACTTTGAATGTCATTTTAGAGTAAACAGGGGAGGGAACCTTGAGTTATATTGGGCTGGAGCTCATCGGCTTATAGGATGTGTTGTGAAGCCAAACCCAACATGTTAAATAAAGCACAACTTTAAGAAGAGGAAGACATTGAGGTGGAGGTGCATTCCTAATTGCATGAGTTTGGGTGAATCAAGTGCTGGGTGTTAACATATTTTGTGTATTTTACACACCGTTCTTCTTCCAAAATTAATCTATTTCATAACTGAGAAAATGAAAAGTAATTTTGGATCATTTCTATTGCTTTATTCACCCAGAAATTATGAACTTATCAATGAGGTTTTTTGTATAGCTCTAATGGTAATAAATAAAACATTTAAAAAATGAAATTGCTTTTCGTATTTTATGGCTTTAGGAAAACCTTTAAATGTTGTAGAAATTTTGCATTATATGCAGGTCTCATTAACAACAGAATGACACAATGACATAATTATCATACATTTTCATATTATTACATATTATACAGTGAATGTCGAAGAACACAAAAAAGCAGAACCAGAAGAGACCTGGGTGTTTCATGGCTGGCTGGATGGAATCCCAGCAATCATTTACATAAGAATAGTTGGTAGCTGATGGCCCATCAGAGGGAGGGGGGAACAAGAATCTCAAAAAACCTGAGAATTCTAGTGTTAAAGAACCATCCATTTAAAAGTTCCTTCCAAAAGCATGCCTCACTCCAAATAGCCCTTTTGGCAGTTACTCCCTCACCATACTCATCTCAGCTCGCTTTGGACCCACTTGGTAGTGAATGATTGCCACTAAACACTATTTGTATTTGTGTATGTGCTCTGTTGTACCGGAGGGCACACCCTTGATATCAGCCTCCCTCATGGCTGGGTAATAGCAGCACCTCTGTTCTGACGTGACGCGCCTGGCTCGTCGTGGCAGGGCCGGAGGGGAGAGGGACTATATTTAACCAGCAAACGGCAAACAGGGGAGCTAGCTGTTTATTGCGCTGTTGTGTGAAGTCGCTCCATGTGTCTGCGGGCAAGTCGTAATTGGGCTCCAGCTTGTTCTCTGTTCTGTGTCATTTATGTTTAATCTGCCTTGTTTATGCTTGTTTATTTATTCATTCGAGCAGATAGTCACAAGTGACTGATTGGAGGTGGGGTAACGTGCTCTTCACTTGCTCTCCGCTCCAGGAGACAAGCTAACTGATGTATTTTCAGCAGCAGTATTTATAGAAGGTGACTCGGTCAGTGATGCTCTGCCAGTGTGTGGCCTTCAAAAGCCAGAGACAGAAAACAGAGGTAGAGAGATGTAGGCCGTGATTATATTAACAGACATTGCTGAATAAACACTCAGATGCTTCTTCTGTGGTGACTTCTGGCATCTCTGTGACCTCGGTGATCAAAAGTCAAACCAAAGTCAAAAAGCTTACTATAGCTGATTGACTGCAAGTGTTTTTAAAACTGTTTTTAATTGAATAAAAGCACATTGTGTGGCTAAAATCAGCCATAAACCACATGCACAAGTCTAATTGAGATTACGTACGATCTTGGCACAGTTTAAAGCAAGTGCATAATAATTTAGTTATGCAGTTTGCTATTTGTTAGCTACTACCACATCTCTAAAAACTGTTTTAAGTTCATGACTTCTGAACTTAAATGATGCAGCATTGGATGTTGGAGCAAAGCCTAGACCATAACATGACATTCCAGGTCGTGACACTCAACACCAGATCAGGAACACAGGGAAAGTGTGGGGAATATATACAACAGGGTAATCAGGGCAAGGGTAGACACAAGCACATGGCGTGAGCATAAACACAGAATGTAAAGGCATAACAGAAACAAGATAAAAACAGACCAGAAAAGAGAGTGAAAATCACTCAAACTTTACAAATGAAAAAGTGTTTATATTTCAAGGCTTTTTAGTTTTAATGTTGATACTGTTTGAATAGTTATTTATTCAAACTTGAAATGAAATATTCTATTAGTTTGAGATTGTGGACTTTTATAAGCTAAAAGCCATCCTGATCAACAGTAAAATCAAACTGAAAAGTCACTTTACATCTCATGAATACACAATTTGACAGTTTACCTTGGTGAATGAAATATTTTTTTATGTGATTAACATTCTAATGTCCATGCAAAACTGAAAAACAAAACATAACTTGGCTGATCAACTACATTTGAAATAAAAGTGTAGATTTTACAAGACATTCATGCATCACCATTACAAAGCTAGAATCAATATACCATGTCAGTATTTATCTATAAATCATTCATTCATACAGAAAATTAAAGATTATATAAGCACTTTCAACATGAAGGCCAGTGTAAGCTGCATAATTACCAACTTCCCAGCAGTAATGGATTTGAGTACATGGAGGACAATGACGTGAAAACAGAGCTCAAAAAATTCTGAAGGATCTTGCTCAATCTCACAGAGAATGACTCATAATTATGCATTTAACAGCAAAAGATTTTGATTTGGTGCATAGAAAGGGACATCTTTTAGCCATAGCAGCTTTACTAATTTTGCTCGAGGCTCTCATCAGGAGGTCACATATTCATCATTCATTCAGTTTTATATCCTTCTGAAATATTGCCCATGTTTCCAAATGGGCAACATCCAGCAACTGGTGGTCTGTGGATATTTAGCAGAATAAAAACTGAATTAATTACATGCAAATGTAAATGTGGTTGTAGAAGAGCCTGGGAAAATGATTCTCATTTACTTAACTGTAAAAGTATGCATGGATGGGGTATTGGGTTTAAACCATTTCTAAACCCAGTCTAGGATGTTAGGATGACTTGTTTCAATGTTATGTTATGATCAATGTTATGATTAATGTTAGGATGACTTGTTTTCAAGTTAACTAGACATGATTAAGATTAATGTGATTTTTCACACAACGGAATTTGACCTCCGCATTTAACCCATTCGTGCAGTGAAACACACACACACACACACACACACTAGTGCCTGTGAGAATTTGTGCCCAAAGCAGTGGGCAGCCCTTATCCACCGGCGCCCGGGGAGCAGTTAGGGGGTTAGGTGCCTTGCTCAAGGACACTTCAGTCATGTCCTGCCTGGGGATCGAACCAGCGACCTTCTGGTCACAAGACCAGATCCTTACCACCAGGCCATGGCTGCCCACGAATCTAGACTTAGCTGCAGATATGGTGTTAAGCAGTTAAGCAACAACAGCATAAACGTATGCATGCACATGAGGTTTCAACATAGCTCTTAATGCTGTTTTTAGCTATGCAAAAAGTTTGTTTGTTTTATAGATAATGGGTAGTGTTAGAAACTGCATACATACAGTACGTCTGTCTGAGATTACTTAACAACTCAGCATGTCTAGGCAAGGCTAACTAGTTTATTTAGCTAAACTAAAGTAGTGATTTAGGTATAATGTTTGTTGCACTTCCAGTTTGTTTAACACTAGAATTAAAATACTTTTATCCATATAGTGTTGTCATGGAAAATGTCCAATATAATGGGTGACCATTAACTTTTTATTGGTGATGAATATTGGTTTTGCTGGTAGCTGGTCTTTGTAGGCAAGAAGAGTAAAAGGTGAAAATGTAAAAAGTGAAACATAAAGTAAACATAGAGATCACCATCACTTCAGGTCCTATCTGTGGACTTCAGGTGTATTAAACAATGCCCTAACAAAAGCTTGTGAATGGTGGAGGTGTTGGCTTTGACCAAGGGTAAAGTCGCTGGGGTCCTGATACCCAGGGGTGCAGAGGGCAGTGTTAATGAATAATTCACCAGCACGTCCCCAAGCTACTACGGGGTCATGCGGATGACATCATTGAGAGAGTGCATGGGTGTGAAAGGTGGGAGGATGAATGAGCTCAGGCTGGTTCTCTCTCTCTCTCTCTCTCTCTCTCTCTCTCTCTCTCTCTCTCTCTCTCTCTCCAGCAGGATGTGATTAGATTAATTAGAGCAGGGAGAAAGGAGCGATGTGTGACACAGCGGGCCGTGGAGAGAAGATGAGCCATTTCTTTCATTCAGCCATTGATCTGCTCTCCACCTGCTGTCACCCTGCTCCTCTCTTGCCCTCTCTCCCTCTCCCTCTCTCTCTACCTCACTCGCTAGCAGACTGAGTGATCCATTCACTGGAACTGATTGAATCCTTTCAGACAGATGTTGCTTATACACTTGTGTGGTGGCTTCATCCATCCGTCCACTTTTTCCCCCTCACTTCCTCACTTTCACTTCCATATTTTCACTATATCTCACTTTCTCTCTCCTTCACACTTTCTCCCTCACTCTGTTTCTCTCTCTCTCCTATTGCTTGTTATTAATGGAATGCTCCTTCTCTGTGTCACACTCCTGGTTTGCCTCGTTGGTCAAGGTCAGTTTTGTGGAAGAGTGACCTCAATATCTCTCCCTCTCTCTCTCTCACTCACTCATAGCCTCCTGCATTTTCTCCTCTCTCTTCCTCTGTCAGTCATCTACCCTTTCTCATCGTCTCTCCTTTTCCGTCCACTAGCTTGTGTTATTGATTAAAAGGTGATCTAATGGTGGTGTGCTGAACTAGGGTCGAGACAGCTTGAAAAATGGTGATGTGCCAAATGTAAAAGGGGATAGTGCATCTTAGCTAACTGAGCACAGGTGCAGGAGAAGTGAGGGTGGTAACACTCCTGTCTTTCCACATACCTCATGGCCAGTTTCATTTGCCCAAGGTTTCATATCCATCCTGTTTATTGATCACATGGTTTGGTGCTCATCAGTAGTCCATGCAGTGCTTTTTGGTGGTTGGCCATATGCTCATTCTTGCCTGTGGATTCTGGTAAAAAATGAATTGTAACACTTCAATAAGGCAACAGTATAATGCCCTTGTAAAGACCTTAACAAGCTAGTAGTTGCTCATTTCCTGGCTGCTCATTAGTGTATTATTAAGCAATTACAAGGGTGAATGAAGTCCAGAGCAATTTTTATTTGTACAGTGCCACATCAAAAAAGTTTGTTCATAATTTAATTCAAAAAGGTAAACTGTTGTTTAACTGTTGATCAATATGGCTTACAGCTCTTCAGAAATCTGAAATCCAGAATATTAAATAATTAGAATATTTCATTTAATGTTTGAGTAAATTACTATTCAAACAGTATTGACAGTTTAATTAAAAAAACAAAACAAACTTTTTCATGGTATTCAAATTTTTGGAGATGCACTAGAACATTATATATAGTACCAGTCAAATGTTTGACATCTTCAAAACTTGTTAAACAAACAAGAATATGTTTTATATTTTAGATTCTTCAAAGTAGGCACCTCTTGCTTAGATGCCAGCTTTCTTGGTGTTTTCTCAGTCAGCTTTATGAGGTAGTCACCTGGAATGGCTTTCAGTTAACAGCTGTCTAGTCAAGAGTCCATGACTTGCGTTTCTTGCCCTCTTAATGTGTTTGAGACCATCAGCTGTCTGAATAATCAAAAATGTAAGACTATTTTGGTTTATTTAACACTTTTAAGTTTACTGCATGATTCCTTATGTGTTTCTTCATAATCTGGATGACTTCAGTGTTCATTTACATTGTATGAGAAAAAAATAAAAAGGAAAACCTTTGAATGAGAAAGTGTGTCCAAACATTTGACTGGTGCTGTATAATTGTGTAGTAATTCCAAGTATTTGTGTGTTAGACTAATAATGTTGTCAAGACTGGACACAAGACTGCAATCTCGCAGTAAAGAAGACCTGTCAAGACCAGTTTAACAACTATGGTGAGACCTGTGTTTTGTGTTGCTAAGTCAAGTCTATGGCCTCACTCACACCTCGCATTAAAACACGTCTCGGGTGACCAGATCACAAGAGACCACCAAAACACTGAGCTGTTCACACCTGGCATGTTGAATGCATCTCCTGTGAGCACGTTCTCTCCTCTTCCGCTGGAGGAGGAGTACCGCCATCATTTGCCACAGCAGTTTCTAAGACTGAATACTGACATAAAAAAGAAACATCAAATAGAATCTAATGAGTAGCAAACTCTTAAGCTAGATAACAAAAGGAAAGGAAAAACAAACGAGGAACGAGCTGAACCAAGACGAATGAAGGTAAGAGACAGAGGATCTGGGAAAGCAATACTAAGAATGAATGAAACTCAAGGAGAAAACAGATGAGGGTGAGCACGAGGGTGGAGCAAGAATGTATACAGACTAGATGAGAAGGCAGAGAAATCCACAGGGGCAGAGGCAAGAGGCGGAAACGGACGCACATGGCTAATTAATATGCACATGCAGAGATAGAGAAATTGTGGGAAACATGCACAAACAGGCAGCAATAGCAAAAAACAAAACAAAGAAATGAACAGGCTCTGAGGATTTCACCAATAAATTCTTGCTCATGTTCAACTAAAGGCTGCTTCAAACTTTCAAATGTCATGGTCTTCTAACTCAGCATAAGATTGAATGGGAAAGGTGTGGATGAAAGAAAAATGCTTGGGATGGCCAGTACTTTGCTGCAGTAGGGGATGCTTGTGGGCTCTGACCACCTCTGAATTTGGTTTGAGCAATCTGATTACAATGCATCTTCGAGATATGTTTCACCCCATACACACTTGTACTTAGTGCTGACCACCTAAGAGTGGATTACCCAGGATGCATCTTAATGCCAGATGTGGACAGAGCATGTTTAAGTTAATATATAATAAAGGCGCTCTGGAAAATGATTAATTCATCCTAACTAGTGATTAATAATGTAGGAATGAGAAGTCAGTTACTGACTGCTAGCTGCTTATAAGTGCATTATAAGGGTAAAATCTTCACATACATAAAAAGGAAGAAAAAAGGATAATTTTTGTCACATTTTTAGAGAGAATATTTTTATTTTATAAAATAGTAATAAAATAAAATAAAATAATATTTTATTTGTTAGGTAGAGGTGAATTTTAATGTTTATTATTTTGTCTTTTTTGACTAGGGGTGCCCAAACATTTGCAAATGACTGTATACAAACGAATGTAGACTCATAAAACAAGAAAAAAGATATCAGTTGAGACTTAGAACGTAGTTAACACGTTCTTCATGCTGTAGATGAGCCATTCAGTATTTAGATTTGGCAATCAATTCTACACTCAGACTCTCAGAGCTTAAAAATTAGTTTTATTAGCATAGTTTGCCGTATTGTCTGACAGCTGAAGAGTTCTGTATGGATTACAGGGATTACATTTAAAAAAGAACAGAGTTAAGCTGTAAAAATGTAGAAATGTGTCTATGTTCTGATGAGTGTATTATTGAATATTGATGTGGTATCGAGTATCGTGACACTACACTTAGTATCAGTATCGATTCTAATATCGTGACAACCCTATAAGCCACTATACTGACTCATCATACATTGGGCTTCCAGATACCTCCAGATGCATTTATAGCTTTTTACTGCTCACAAATGATTTCAGTTTAACTACACTGTCAAGGAAAAGGTATTTCACAGATATGTTTTTGTGCCCCAACGTACAAACAATCTAAATGTAAATATATAACTTAAATATATAACACAGTCGGTAAGGTCCAATTGTGTACCTTTAAGTTTCAGTACATTAATTTTTTTCATAACATAATAAACTTGACAGTGTGAGTGAATAAAGACAAGACAGGGTGAGTGATGTCAATGCAACCTCAGATTAATGAATTACAACAGAATCTGGTATGATTATGCTCCCTAATTAAAGATACTGAAGATGTACTTTTGAGATTACTACCTCAGTGACAGGAAAGATGCTGCCTCAGTGATGGTCCAGTCCCTAGAGTGACTTTTCACTAGTTGACTGCATCTAGGACTTCTATTAATACTGAATTCTAATACAGACATCATTCATTTATATTTCATTTTTAGAATAATGGATATAAATGTACTTTAAGACTGCACTGGTTATGAATTTATGAATGAATGAATGAATGAATTAATGGTTTAAGTATTTGTTATCCATACCATTATGTTAACTTTTAATATGGTTAAGTACTTTTGCAAGGCTCTTAGCTACAGTAGCTTTAGCAGATAGGTAATAGTGCAGATTACTAACATTAGCCATGCAAAATGGCTCATAGCAATGCTATATTCAACACTTCTGTATGAAATTGGCAGACATTTGTGGCAAACCACTGCCAATATTCCAAATTAGGTAATAGATTACAAGCTATTCAAAACAGTTTCTGTTAATGAAGAAAGGCCTTGTCCTGCCAAGCAAGGATGCGGCAGAGTTCCGTTGTAAAAATATCATGCAGACCACTATTCTGGGCTAACCCAACAGACTATGTGTGAAATACACAGCCATGGCAGAGGAGTTTTTCTCCAGCTTCTTCTGTGCCACAGGCCTGTCTAGGCTGTCATATTTAATCTCCCATGAGTGAAGCTCACTGCACTGTGCGCAGGTGTATATGTGTGTGTGTGTGTGTGTGTGTGTGTGTGTGCATGCGTGTATGTGTACGTGTGTAAGAGAGTGTTCTTCACCTTAGCAAATCAGAGAGAGAGTCGTTCAGTAAACAGTTGGGGGTGAAGGCATAATTAAGGCGAGTGGAGGAGTCTATCAGGCTGGCAGAGATAGACAAACTGAATGAGAATTCATTTAAATTGCGCAGGTCGGATAAAGGGAAATAATTACTGAGCTTAGCGTGTACACCTGCCATAGCCTGGAGCAGGCACTGTCTCTCTCTTTCCTCCATTTTAGGTGACTCACTGAGACCAAGCACTGCCCCAAACAAGCTCTAAATCACTCTTACTGCTCTGTGTGGTGTAGAAGTGCTCATATGTGTGTTCACTTCTTGCCTTTATGCTGTAAAATGATTGTTTAAGCCAAAAAGGGTGTTCACTCCTCACATATTAGCTCAGGCCTGTACCTAGCTCTGACTATATTCCAACTTTCTCCCTCTTGTCGGTCTAATAGAGCCCTTTGAACCACCTCTTAACCAGTGCCAGGTGAGGTGAATTAGCAGCAAAGCTCCAGGCCCAGATGGAGGGCTGGTTTGTTGTCTAGACCTCCTCATCATTACAATGTGTGTACATTATATTTATAGTATACAGTATATTTGGCCAACATTTATGCTGTGGACTAAATGAACATTTATAAAGTCTATAAACAGTAGTCTCAGCCTCAGAAGTGCCGCCCACACAGACAGAGCATCTGAAATCTGTTGCACATAAAACTGGTGACAATTATCAAGATTTTCTTGCCTCCTGGTTGGCTTGCCACATGTCTGTGGTTACACACTTTCACACTGCAGGTTAAATCTATTTGACAAGATGTTTGTAAGTGGTAATGTACTCTACATGATGAATGAGCCTTTCTTAAGGAAACAGTTGCTGGCTTGATAAAAAGTTGGTGTGAGTCTTACTCTAAGTTTTCTATTGGAGTCTTTAGTTTCAGTTTTAATATGTGGAATACAGTACAGGGTAATATAGAGTTAAATACAGTATCTAATGCTCAGGTGCATTTTGGGTGAGCTTTTGATTCATCTATGGATTTCTTTATTTATTTTTGTGTCACATTATGTAGTCTCATTATGAATTTTCTGAAAACTGCTATTATGCAATAAGCCAAAAGGTGTTTTTAATGAGAATATGAGTATGTGCATGGTGTGTGTGTAGATTGGCTTGGTCCTGGCTCCAATTCTTCAGTCCAGCTGTTAAATGCAGCCCTCCTGCAGGATGAACATGGCTGATATAGTTTAGAATGGGCTTGGTCTATTTCGCATGCTGTCAGGGCGCTCTCCATATCCACAGGCTGCTCGGATGCGGCAGTAGCGGCAGATGTTACAAATACACCTTTAGAGCTGTTTGAGACTGCAGGACTGAAGTAGCAGTCAGCTGGCTAGACTGCTGACTTGATCTTGTCTTGAGAAAATATGTTTTAGTGGTCATGAGAAATATGTAGAACATGAGAGAAATTGTTTTTTTTTTTTATTATTAATTTAACAATAATACCATTTACACAATGTTGTTTTATTATTATTTCAAATACAGTAAGTCAGCCAAGATGTGTTTGATGTTTGGTGAAATTAGTTTATTTGTTTTGATGACCTGAAATGAAAATTGGGGACATTTTCCATTTTGGCAGTCAATATTTTATGTTGTAGACTATGTTTAAGTAGATTGTATATATAAATAAGATATATCTTTCACCTGGCAGTATGGCTTCTTTTAATCCCAGGGTCCTCTCATGTCTTGGCAATGTTTGTGCTGATGTGGACATTTAATCTGGACAAGTTTTACATAGCAGTATTCTGTAAAACTAGGCGAGCATGCAGTAGAAGTGGTTAGTAGATAACAGCTGCCACCTTCCATTGGGAACCCATTTAAAAACACACCAGAAAGACAAAATAACTTTCTTAGAACTTTGCAGTGTGTCTGTAATTCAGTTTTAAAAAAGGGACATTTCTGGTGACATAAAAAAAATGGATCCCCAGAATTCAATTGCATTAAAACTAGAATGCTAAACAACTAATGAGTGCTTATAGCTAGTAGTTAGCAGTTTGCAAACTGCATACCTAAATCCTCACATTTCAGGCCATGCCAAGTAGTCTCAAATAGACCTATGAATTTTTAAACTGTGACATGCTGTTACCCCAAAGATCCTTACACAGTTAAAATGGTTGATTGTAGCTATTTTGAAGCCTGAATTTTGTTCATACTTTTAACCCCTCTCACAGATTACAGTACATTATAAAGGCTCTGAAACCACATAAGCAAGTATTTTGAGATTACTTAAGTCAGTGGTAACTGGAAATTAGGCAAACAGTTTGTACAGAATTGCTAAGCTTCTTATACAAAGTACATGTTATCTCCATTAGAATTGTAGCTTCAGTACAAAAATAATCACTAAACATTCCATAGACTGTATGTGAGGTAAGGTGAAGCTTGTTTTCATTTGGTTATGTTTTTTGTGTGGTTTTTATTTATTTTTTCTTTCAATTGTTTTGTTTTAATTATTATTAACCAACTACCATCTCAATAGCCTCCATGTGTGTTTCTGGGCCTCAGCTTTCCTCAGGGGGAGGTGTGTGTGGGGGGTAGTATCTCTCTCCTTTCCAGGATCCTTTCTAGACTTCAAACAGTCAGACATTCAGTTGAAGCCCCAAGGATGGACCCAGTCTCACTCACCATCATTATATAAGGAATTTCAGGGGAGAAAATAACGCCTCAAATTGAAAGCAACACAAAGAGTATATTTTTTCTTTGTGCACGTCCGTGTGTACGCGTGCGTGTGGGCATGTGTTCTGGAGAACATCAAAAATGGTTTCAGGGATGCAATTATTTTTGATATTTTCTTTACTTGGGGGATTGCTTTTGTGTTGCGTGCTGAAGCTGACATGGCGAGGCAGCCGGCTTTGGCTGTATGGCACTCAAAGCAGCACAGAAAAACAAGCAACACAAAAGGCCATTCCCACAGGCATGAGATGGTGCATGCACACACACACACACACACACACACACACACACACACACACACACACACACACACACACACACACACACACACACACACACAGCTGTCCATGACAGAACCTTGAAAAGCAGCTGATTAGATATGATCTTTTTGTACATCTTTGGGTGTCTAAACCTTTTACACACATATGACATGGCACCTTCTGATGTCACAAGTGCCTTTTCCCCATCTTATCTTTGCTGTAGCTCAGCTTCAAAAACTGTTGTCCTTTCTTGCATTTCCAAGAAGTCTGAAGCTGTCTTGCTATTAAATACTTCACTTAGCCAAACATAATCACAGTCCCATGTAGTATTATTTGCATTGCTTTAATGAGCTCTAATATGAAGGACTGAGTGTGCACTGGCGTCAGTTGTTGAGTCAGCATAGACTGTGAAAGAAAATGGTAATGCTAGTCATCATAAACTATTTGTGCCATTGAATATTGTTTGTCACCAGTTTACAAGACCGTAGACTATTAAAGATTCAAAGTGCAGTTAAAACAGCATGAATTAAGCCTATGCATGTAGAGTATTTGAAGAAATAACATCATTGTGGCTGTTGCACTGTGTTGTTCCAAGTGTTGAAAAATAGCTGCTCTGTAGTACCTACATGGACATTGATGAAGTAATCAGTAGGTTCTCTTCTTTCAACATTCAGTTACTTCTAAATGTAGCTGTTTAGCAGGTAAGGTGGAATTTTATTCACTCTGTATATCTGTTTAAAAAAAATAAGTATGTGCAGTAGAACACTGGCTCCTAAAACCTAAAAAATGCTGATTTGGTAGTGAGAATGCATCTTTCCTGCTGACAAGTTTGGATTGGTCCAGTTGACTGTACTAAATTATGTTAGGATTGATCACATTTGGATTGTTAATTGAGAACCTAAAATAATTTTGCCATAACACTTCTGCTGATTTCCATCAGTAAGCACATATTCAGTGAGGTTGATAGATTGAAACTGTGAGAAAATTGCATCAAGTCAAAAGCCCTTTCTTTTGATTTCTTTATGCATTGAGGATAGTGCTAATCAACCAGTCGCTATAATGCAAATGAACTAGATTTGAGGTTTCTTGTTATTATGATGGTAATGGACCATTAATCAGTATTAATGTATGCAGAAATATTTTGCAATTTTTCCTTGCACATATTAAGCCATCGTCACATGCAAATGACAATTCTAGTAGTGGAAGTCTTGAATTTGCTGCTAGCAACAAATGCATCGATGTAGCAACTGTAGGAACTAAGCATGCACTGTCATTTATTGAGCTATCTCAGGAGAAATATTGTAATATTGAGCACGGTAAGCACTGGACAGGGATGCAGCCATGCTGTGGCAGAGTGTGCTGGAGAGGAGGGCAGTGAGGGAGAGGCTGATCAGTGCGTAATGGAGGGGCAGAATGCTGGGCTAATGGACCTTGGGCTGAAGTAAAAAGTAAAGTGAAGCTAAGGGTCATTTGCTGTGATCAGCAGCATGGCAGCCTAATGACTCTCAGCTAGCCCATTGAAACAGCTTGGGCCAAAGTCTTAGCACCGTAGCTTAGTGAAACCACTCTCTCTCTGAACTTAACTCCGGTCACTTTCTTGCAGCCTAGCACCCATTAGTGAAGATGTCTGTCCATTTCTCTTTAAGTAAACATGTTCATTTTGTCCCTGGCTCTTAACCTCATTGCTTTTCTGACCTGACCAAGCACATTATGTCCCTCCTACTGAGGATGACCTCTGGTGACACAGGGCTTAATTATGTACAGTGGTTAATCGAGCAAGCGCCACTTCTGGCCATCAATCCGCCACATGGCACTCTTATTGACACATCTGAATAAATGCTTGGCTAATGCAGTGATGACAGCGTGTATATGCTGGGCCACCTGACAGGGGTCAGCGTCACATGCTACGAGTGTCCAATAATTTGCCCTCTTCAGCGTATGAGGAGATTTATGGAAATGATGTGGCGTCCTGGAGTGTCTAAATGACTATATGCCAATCTCAGGGTGTTTCAGTCATCGGTCTGTGGAATAAATTACTCCCAGCTTGCCTTTGAGGGAAAGTCTGGCCATTACCATAGGGATCCTTTTATCCCGAGCATTGCAGGAATGTCAGTGTAAAATTGAGCGTATATAATTACAACTAAAGCGCAGCATCATAATTACATACTTTACATAGTAGTTTTATAATAGATACAAAATAAGTCATAGCAGTTCCTGAGTAATGCATTCTAACATGGGTAACAAGCTGTCAGCTTAACAAGTTCAACAAACCCTCATTCCCTGAAGACCAATATGTGGGCCTTTATCTCAAATCACAACATGTACAAGTATATGGCATACACCATTCAACCATACATTCATTTTTTGGTCCCAACTCTTGTTAGAACATAGTCACCCCATGGGATGGATGGTTTTTTTTCCAATAAAGGAATGTAAAGCATTACAACAAAGCCTGTTTCAACAGAATTATGTTTCTTATGCTAGTCAGCTGTCTCCAAAAGAAGAATATACACTCTGACCACTTCATTAGGTCCACACACCTTGTATCTACACTTACTGTACATTTTATCAGCTTCACTAACCTTATAGGTGCACTTTGTAGTTCAGTTACAGACTGTAGTTCATCTGTTTCTCTTTATTAGCCTCCTTTCACCTGTTCTTCTATGATCAGGACCCCCACAGGGCCACCACAGGGCAGGTATTTTTCAGGTGGTGGATCATTCTCAGCATTGCAGTGACACTGACGTGGTGGCCATGTGTTGGTGTGTGTTGCACTGGTACAAGTGGGTGTATAGCACAAAACGCAAGTGAACTGGTACCTAATGCTTAGGCAATGTTTCTAGGTGTTCATAGCATCAGCTGTACAAAGTTTACCTGACTGTGTCTTGTTGAGAACAGAGAACATATATGTCTTTTATATTAGTTCTACTGTGATTGACTTCCTTTGCGGGCGGCATGGTTGTTTGATGGTTAGCATGTTTGCCTCTCAGCGCTGAGGTCTTGGGTTCGAGTCCCCATCTGAGCGGAGTTTCCACACAGTAAATATGCCAGTGTTAAATCAACACTATTAGAGTTAAATTAACACTGAGAGTGTTACATTTTGACACCCTCAGTGTTAATTTAATTCTAATAGTGTTGATTTATCACTGGCATATTTACTGTGCATGTTCTCCCCGTGTCTGTGTGGGTTTCTTAACACAGTCCAAAAACATAGGGGTCAGGTGGATTGGGTACTCTAAATTGTTGTGCACCCAGCAGTGGATTGGCGCCCTGACCTGGGCTTAGTTGGGATAGTGTAATGCTCAGCCCTGCGCCCAGTGAGGCCCAGTGAGGGGGTAGGGGTCTGACCAGGACCCTGATAATTATTAAGCAGGTGGGATAATGGATGGATGGATGGACTTACTTTGCGTTTGGTACAGAGTTGTATTGTATAGAGAAACACCAGTAAAGTAATGAGGACTTGTTGCAGGTGGTAAAAAGTAATCACCTTTACAATTTTAGGGAAATAGTCATTTTTAATGCAGTATATGTTTTCAGTAATGATCCATGTGGCATTTTAGTTTTATAGTAGTTACCAAACAGTTAATGTGACATCAGACCACTGAATAATATGCTGCTCTAATTTAACAAATTAATATAGCCATATTTAAAGGAGAAGCTCTCAGTACATTAGCAACCTCTCTGTCCTTGTCTGATGAAAGCTAAGGAAGGCAGAAGCGTGTGTACTCTTGGCAGGGGTTCTGAGGACCCCTGTGAGCTCCCTGAAGGGGTGCTGTCCTAAGCCCTCTAATCAAGTGTGGGTGTGCAAAGCATCCTCGTTGGAGGTGTAAAGGGGTCGTCGCTAGAGAAGGCAAATAACGTGACAGGTTTTGGGGAGTGGGAGAGGTGTGAGAGGGGCTGCTGAAGGCTCGTTTGTTAATGGGTGCAAGCAGGAGAGTGGTGGTGCTTGGCTTGGCAGGGTGCCAGCGGCACTGCAGGGGGCAGAGGGCACCAGCTTTATCCTGCTGCTGCAAAAAAAACTAAAGCATGGGTTCATCTGGCCAGCACCTTTAAATGGTCCATACTGCAGATTTTTCTATTTTTTTATTTTTGCCTGCAAGGTCTGCTTATGCTTTATGTCTCTTTATTCCTCTAAATTAAACAGGCTGTTTTTGATACCAGCCCTATCTGAACTATGCAAACAGAACGACGTCATGGCTGATGGAAAGTTGCCTTTGCCAGTAACATATATTTGCAGCACTGCTACATTGGAAGTAACTGGATATGTGGCTTTGTTAGATTGGCAGTCAAAAAGAATTGCCCAAGAATGTGGGCAAGAACCTAAGAATATGATGCATACCATGATACAGGGGTTATGATTCATTATATAGTGATGTATTGCAATTTCTGTAAATCAAATTTTAGGAAAACTGTGTTTACACTACTTGTTTATACTGAAGTGGAAGAGTCTAATGGCTGAAGGCAAATTACAGCCCTGCTATATGGTTGGGGGTGTAAAACTCAAATTCTTGTATTGTATGAATTAGAAATTATCCTTTATTTTTGAGAATCATTATGGCATCACAAAACAACACTTTGATGCTCAACTGTATCAGTGTTTTCTTACATCTCTAGTGTACCTACATTGGTCAGTTTATGTATTTTTGGGTTGACACGTTTTGACAGCAGCCCATCTGTTGCTGCGCAATTGATCAGCTCATCCCTGTCCTTTGTTTGAAAGAATCTACCATAGGACCACCACTTACCAGATGTTATTTGGATGGTGGGCCATTCTCAGCACAGTAGGGATTTGGACATGGCATGTAGCACTAGTGCAAGTGCACGAGTCACTAGTTTCCACATTGCTAGATCCAGTTACTACTTTTGTAATAGATTATATATACTGACGAGGCATCAATCAAAACCCTCAATGTCAAAGTGACCCTTTCTTCTGGCAAGGTTCACAGATAAATCTTTGTTTTGATGGGGAAGAAACTAATTTCAGGTCAGGGTTGAGATGTATTGTCAGTTGTGTCACTGCAGGTTAGATTTGGAAGACCTGATAAATATGATTTGACTGAGTTTTAGATGTTGACGGAGGTGGTTAAGCATATAGAGACTGCATAGCATATCACTTTATCTGTAATATAAGCCACTGATAATCATATCAGTCCATGTCAGAGACCCTCTGTTTGGTTGGCATGACAAATACAGCTTTATTTGGCATGAGAAACAACTGATTTCAGTATTACAGTGGTATCAATAAGATCACGTGATGTCAGAGAGACCCTCATTTTGTTGGGCTGAATGCTTTGATGGAACTCATTTCAGTCCAGGATGGAGGACGTGGTTAGTATATGGAGAAATAAGGCTAACAGTTCACATCTTTAATGGTTTGCTTCAGTCACACAAGTAATTACTACATCCTTATATCCTGCTGTGTGGTCTGACAAATAAAGCGTTGGTGTGAGAAAGAACTGATTTCAGTCCATTTTATGCACACATTTTTATGCCAGCCACAAATCGATTTTGAAAGTGAAAGTAAAGTTTGCATGCTTGAAAAACTAATCATTGTTTGCTGTCAGAAAGATTTCAGCCCATGAGAAGCATGTCAGCTTTCACTTGCAGCAGATTATTGGAATGGATGTGTTCAATTCTGCACTTAGCATTCGTGCCTGGACCGTATCAATCACTTCTCTATGCTTCCTCACTTGTGTTCTTCATCAGTCACTTCATTAAGCAAAGTGTAAAAATACAGTTTAGCAGTAATAAAAACAGCTCACTGCAGACGGGAGATGTCACAACCCGCAAGCTTAGATCTCTAATGTGTCCTGTTTCCGTTCCGTGACTGTGAGATTGAAGTGCTTTGTAGTCCACACGAACGCGTTTGATTTATGCCTCGGAAACCAGCCTCGGTGAGAATAAAATAAATAACTAAAATTAAAAAAATCCTTAGTGCAGTGTAAACAATTACACACTGCTTATTGCTCCGCTTCAAATCTGTTCCCTTAATATACTATGAAATGCTATTAAATGGCAGAGGCATATTTCTGCCAACAGCACAAACATTCCCTGATGAAAAAGCTCCTCACTGGAGGGGCCGTGTTGCAGTGAAGTTGTTTCAAATTCCTGCTTTCGTTGAGGATGAAAAATTACAATAAAAGACAAATTATGCTCCATGTTGCCTCATAGCTGTAATCATTCTCCACCGCCAAAGTTTGCATTGAGTGCTTGTGATGTTTTGAGTGACTGGGCTTCAGGCATTAGCCAGCTGTAATTAGGTGACTTGTTTATTGGCTGGTCAGTCATGTGACCAGGCTGTTATATCTGGCTGTGATGAATTAACCTGGTTGAGTGTATCATCAGTTCACTTTTCAGATATGTGAGATTGGTTGGCAGTGTAATAGTGTTCATAAATCTTGTAAAAAGACTGTTTTATCACTAACCCTGTTTCTCTCTCTCTCTCTCTCTTTGCTAGGTGAGTGAAAGATGAATGGAGACACACAGAACATTAAGGGGTCTTCTGTAGTGAGTGGTGCTCTTTTGAATCGCTGTGTTTTCTCTGATGCACGACAGTGTTTTTTCCTACGTGCAGTCCTTCATCATCCCCCTTCGCTCTCCCTCTCTCTTTCTCTCCTCTCTCTTTTCTTTTTCTTGATCTCTGTTTCGATCACTCTCTTTTTCAATCTCGCTATCTCGTCCCCCCTTTTCTCTCTGTTCCTCTGCCTCTCTCTCTTTCTCTCTCTCTGCATGTTAGCTTATTGTCATCTCTCTTTATGTCTCTTCTCTCTCTTTTTCAATCTCTCGCTCTCTCCTCTTTCAACTTTTACTTTCTTGATCTCTCTCTCTTTCTCACTCTCTTTATTTTTCTTTTTTCCCTATGTTCTGTCCATCTCTCTCTTCTTTCTTTTTCAATCTCACTCTCTCTCACTCTCCTGTCTCTTTGCTGTTCTGTCCATCCCCCCTCTCTTTTTTGTGTCACTATGTCTCTCTGCTATGCTCTCTCTCTGCCTTTCTTTCACTTGCTATCTCTCTCTCATTGTGTCTTTCCTTCTCTTTATTACTCTCTCGGTCTTTCTCACCTATACTCTCACTGATGTACTCTCTCTCTCTCCCCTGCTTCTCTCTCTCTCTCTCTCTCTCTCTCTCTGGGCAGTGCAGTGGAGTGTAGCCTCTATCAGTTCTGTCTCAGTGATATAGTGAATATGTTCAGGCAGATAATAGGAACTTTATATTCAGTCAGAGAGTGCACGTTTTTCCCTCCTATTCATCAGCATTGATTACTCTAGGCCTCTGGGCCAAAGAATACACACGCTCTTACACACATACATAAACCCACACACTCAAACAACACAGTGTCACATCGCCCACACATTCAAGTGAAACAGTTAACTGACTCAGGTCAGAGTAAAGAGCTGACCGTGACCTTAAAAACAGACATCTTTATATTGAGAGCATTTCTATTCTGCATTGTTTGCATTCTCATTTGTATTTGTTATGTGCATGTATGTACTTTATGCAGACGCTTGTTGAAGTCAGTACTGTGTTATAGTACTGAGGTTGGGTTTGATTCTGAGGGTTAGTGCTGATTATTAAACTTTGCATTCCAAAAACATGATGCTTGCAAGTAAAACCTTGAATCTTAAATCTTGTGGAGTAAAGTCAGTTCCACTAGATACAATAAGATAAAACAAGAGAAAAGTATATTCAGTCTACATTCTGTATTTCCAGATTAGATTTTTTAAAATGTTTTGATATACAGTGTACAAAATGTTAATATAATGAAAAAGTTAATTGTTATTCACAATTTAATTCAAAAATAATATTTTTAATTGAATGATATTAGAATTTAAATAACATTTAATTATAAATTAATTATAATTTAATTATATTTGTTATTATATGTTAAAAATTAACTTAAAAGCAACACCAAGACATTTTTGTTTGATTTACTTTGCTATATTAAAAATAAATAAATAAATAAATACATACATACATAAATAATATATTTTTTTTTATGTGAATACAATTGTTATTCAATATTTGCCACACTTATTCAATATTTGTATTTCAATAGCAGCTAATGGGGATCCAAATAAAACAATAAACAATAAACACTATGTCGCACTAAATCCAAAATGGGACTTATTTATTTATTTATTTATTTATTTATATCATCATTAATAATAATAATAATAATAATAATAATAATAATAATAATAATAATAATAATAATTATTATTATTATTATTATTATTATTATTATTATTACTACAATATTTCATTTTAGCTTTAAATAAATTACTATTCAATCAGTATCAACATTAAAACAAAAAATGCAAAAAAATAAAAATAAAATAAAAATCTAATATATCACTTTTACACAAAAAAACTTTTTCACCATATTCAAATGTTTGTAGATGTTGTAAAAAAAATGGCCCTGAGTGGCTTAGCAGATCCGAAGATCACGAGTTTGAATCCCGATCATGCTGCTTGCCATCAACATCTGGGGCCTCAAGAGAGCAAAATTGGCTGTGCTCTCTGTTCAGGATTTCACACTCTCCCTAGCACTATAAACAGTGTTGACTGACTCTGACGTCTGCCATGCAATCCATCAGAACTGGGGATCTGTGCTTTCCTCTGAGAACAATGTATTGGCAGCAGTTTGGAAAAAAAGGGCTTGACGTCACTGGTATTGAAGGAGGCCTGTGTGCATCTGCCGTCTCCCAAAGGAGTCGGGTACACTGCAAGTGATATCGAGAGTTGATAAAAGGGGCAGTTTAATTGGCCACTAAAATACCCTTTGAGAAAATCAGGAGTAAAAATGTATATAAAAAAAACCTTTTTATTAAAAAATTTAAACAGTGTGCTATTCTTCTCACACAACATATTGTATATACCGTGTCATATAGCTGATTAAAAAGTTCATTTAAAAACGGAAAATAAAAGGTACCATAAATGTGGCACTTGGTGAAAGTTTAGGACGGTCACTTTGAACAGAACATCTCTGCTTGATTCAGTGAGCTGTGAATGAGGATTAATTCACTTCAAACTAGACCGCACTTCTGTTATCACTGATGATAACTTTGATAATTAACTCTAAATAACTTAACATTATAAGGAGGATCAGTTTGGATATTAGGAAAGTTTAATTAAATGCTAATGTTTGAATGTGTTATTACTGTACCAGTACCTCAGAGCAGAATTTCATTGCAGAACTTGACCTGTCTGGAAGGAGTCTATGGTTAATGACCCCTGTTTGTGTTTGTGTGGACAGCGGGCAGCACTTAGCAGGCCAAGGGCACTGTGTTTTGACCCCTGCACTTGGCGAGTAAATTGTAAGGGAGTGTGTGTCTGTTTCGGAGTGTGTCCGTCAGTGTGTGAGTGTGTGTTGGGTGTGTTGCCACTAGCCGGCAGGTTTCTGCTGTAGAATTGAGGCAATAATGAGAGTTTGGCAGAGATAAAGCTTATCAGTGTGCAGTCTTATTGGCATGACCCCTTTTCCTGACTCCTCTACTCTCTCTATTAAAGAGTGTCCGTGTAAAAAACCTTCACCAATCACCTGCAACTGCCACTGGAGAACTACACACTGGGACAGCTGTTACATTCAGACTTGTCAGTTGCTGTGTGTGGGCTGTGGGAATGTGCTGTGCCTATATGGACCAGATTTGGTAGATGTAAACCAATTTTAAAATTAATTAAATTTTATAAAAAAAATAAATTATAATTTTAATTTAACTAATTTAAAAAATTAACAAATTTTAAAATTTGTTTTTCTGGAGCCACTTTTGGATCCACGAAGAACTTTTCAGTAGACCATTTTGGTTGCTAAAGTTTATTCATATTTGAGTTTTCCATTGTTTAAACCTAAGCTCAAACATTTTATTTAGAGTATTTTTTATTATATTTTATAATATTTTATTATTATATATTTTTATTATTTAATTATATTTATTATTTAATTATTTGCAAAATTAATCATTGGTAGTACTAGATAGTCCACATTCTCATTAGCTCAGTCAATTAGCATTTTTTCACATAGTTGTTATTAAGAGCCGCCAACTTGATTCTAACTCCTGATGACTATATGAATAGTGTTTCTCCAGAACATCTTGTCTAGCTGTTCAGCATTCTTAATGGTTTGTTCATGATTCCTCTGGCTGTATCCATCCTTGTTGCTAGCTGCCATCTTCCCCTTTTATTTTCAACAGCTCCAAGCATAATCCATGTGAACTGATTTTTTTGTGCCCAAAATAAGAAAGCTTCAGTTTGGTTGTCTGGGCTTCTACTGAAAGGTGAGACTTGATTCTGGTCAATGATTGATTTATTTGTTTTCTTTGCTGTCCAAGGTTCCATCAGTTCTGAAATAATGATGGGCAGCCATAGCCCAAAGGCTAGATGTGGGCTTGCGACAGCAAGGTTATAAGTTCTGTGACTAAACTTTCCCCTCTCCAGCATCCACACCTGAAGCATCCTTGAGCAAGGCATCTAACTACCAACTGCTTCCTGGGTACCACAACTGATGAGGTTGTCCACCTCTCCAGGCATGAGATTGGGTTCTTCCGTCTTCTGGGATGCATTACTGTTGATATTCACTATTTTAAGATCAGCCTAGGTCATCAATGAGATTTGTACAGATGTGTGGAATATTTTTTGGGGGGTGGGGGTGGGGGGATGGGCTGTCACTCAGATGTAAACTCTAATCTGATAAGACTGTGTCTGACTGTCAGTTCTTTCCCTAAGAGCCCTAAGATCCTTATTTTTACTTTAACCCATCCCACTTGTAAGCAACATGCACATTGATGGACTGATGTTCACCACCAGGAGACTCTATAAAATGTTCTCTCCTTTTTCACCCCTTACCAACTGCATTCCCACTTCTTCCTACTTATTGTGTTATAAAAGTCACCGAGCTGAAGAGGTTAATGTAGAGCACATCCAAGCCAAGAACTATCCAGGAGCCTACTTAGCCTATATGCTGCACTTTGCCTTTGTGTTGATTTTACAGGGTAACCCATCTCTATAGCAATGAATGAGTGTTTTCAATTACTAGTGAGTCAAGGCATTGCAGGGTTTCATGTTTTCTTTTGGTTTTAAATGACAGAAATGTTTGAGTAAACTTTGGTTGGAGTTAGACTGTGCTGCCGTGCATGTAAACTGAACTGTAAACAAGCTTTTACACAACTCCTTCCATCCAGTTTCTTAGATTGGCAAAGAACTTTAGAAACATATGTGCGCATCTCAAAATATTGAGACAATTTGATTTGTGTTCATACTTTAATTAAAAAGGGTAAACTGTCATCCATCCATCCATTATCCCACCTGCTTAATCTTTATCAGGGTTGTGGTTAGTTGCCTACCCCCTTACTGGGTGCAGGGCAGGGCATTACACTATCCCAACTAAGCCCCAGAACAGGGCACCAATCCATCGCTGGGTAGACACACATACACACGGACGGAAAATTTAGAGTACCCAATTCACCAGACCTCCATGTTATTGGACTGTGGAAGGAAACCAGAGACCTTGGAAGAAACCTACGCAGACACAGGGTGAACATGGAAACTCCACCCAGATTGGGACTCGAACCCAAGACCCCAGCACTGAGAGGCGAATGTGCTAACCACCAAGCCACCGTGCCGCCTAAACTGTCATGTATTTTAGTGCACTACAAACAGATATTTCAAACCTTTTTTGCTTGTTTTAATGTTGATCATTATGACTTATAGCTCATGAAAATCTGAAATCCTGAATCTAAAATGATTAGAATATTACTGTATAATACATTACTATTCAAAGAGTTTCAACATTAAAACAAAAATGAATACATTCAATTATGACCATAAACTTTTTCACTTTTTTGGAGATGCACTATTAGTTAATATTACACTCAGGATTAAAATACTTGGCTCAGGGTGGGTACAGCTTGATGGTGACAGCCCTAGTTTTTGTTGTTATAACTCACCTATTAACTGTCAAGCTCTTGATAAGATGAATTTAGAGCAGAGGAAGTGCTGAACCGGGTGGTTGTTTGTGTAGACTATAATCACCATGGCTCTGAATAGCAGAGTGTCTTTTGTGTTGTGTAGATGGACTGTCTTGTCGTGCCAGCCGAGAGCACAGCATGTTGCTGACCCAGCGAGCGTGGCTGCAGTGGCATGGCTAACGGGCTGTTTGTAATCAGACTCATGAATATGCCATGAAGAGCGTAAAACATTCATGGAACACTGCCTCCATCGCCATATAGAAATGGCTCCTGTTTTAAAGTGCCTTCACCCCTGAGGGACACAACAGAAAAAGAATGGGAAAAAAAGAAGTGATTAGTGTGATGAATGTTAATGCAGTTGCAACGTTGGAGAAGAAAATTAGCACCAAATTCGTTCTGTGTGGAATAGAAAAAAAAAACTCACTCACTCTGGGACCTCGAACATGACGAAAGCATATAAATGCATGAACCCCCAGAGAGTGAATTCTGAACGTGCAAATTAGCAATACTACTCTTTCCTCCACTCTCTTACTCTCTTCCTTTACTCACTAGACAGTGATAGAGATGCACAGCGTGTGAGAACGTGTGGTGTTGATAATTAAAACCCATCCGAATTCCTTTCTTCTTTCTGTGCCTTTTTTTTTTCTTTCTCCTGTTGGTTTCAGTGAGCCGGCAGCGGCGGGGCTAATTCAGGGCACGTGTGCATCACTAGCATGACTGCAAATGAGAGAGGGATGAGAGAGATGAAAGAGAGACTGAGAGAGGGGGGGGGCGATGGTGATGAAAAACTGGTATCTTCACAAAGATGCCCAGTGAGCATGCCCAATTCGCTGTCACATTGTTGATACTGGCTTTAACTCGGCCTATTACATGGCCTGTTATGTTCTGATCTCTTTAATAAGCACATTCACTTGCATATGCTTTCTGAAATCACAGCTGTAATTACTTAATGGAGCTGTGATGAATGGTCAGCCAGGCACTCAGAGCTCTGGTTTAGATAAAGCAACGGTTCACCAAAAAAAGGAGAAAAAATCTACGTTAAGCTTAATGTACTACGGATTTGACTGGTTTTTGTCGATATTCAAATGATTCTTTAGTCAAATGTGTAATTTATAGATTCTCTGGCATGTATTTGACTAACCAAGACATTTGCCCTTCTGAAGTTTGTGTCCTGAAGTTAGTTTTGTACTGTAACTATGAGGATAATGTTGATAAGTAATAAAGGCTTATAGACAGCAAATAACGCCAATCAGGCTGCCTGCATACATCACGATAAGCTTGAATCAACCCATGTAAATTTGCTACTCAGCCTCAAGTAGACTTTCTTATGAGCTTTCTGTTTCAAAGAAAAACAATTATTGGGGCATTTTGGGTAATACCCTGCCCTACAGTGAGGGTGTAGGGGACTCACCAAGACCCTGATCAGGATTAAGCGGAAGATAATGGATGGATGGATGAATGGTGCACGTTGGGGTATTGCCTGCAAAATGTGATGCTTTGAATAACATCTTTTTACATTAATTTACATTGAAAGTGAAGAAATGTTTGCTCTCTCCTGTAAAGTTACCATTCAGATATACAGGTGCTGGTCATAAAATTAGAATATCATGAAAATGTTGATTTATTTCAGTAATTCCATTCAAAAAGTGAAACTTGTATATTATATTATTATTAAATTATATTATTCATTCATTACACACAGACTGAAATATTTCAAATGTTTATTTCTTTTAATTTTGATGATTATAACTACAACTCATGAAAATTCCAAATTCAGTATCTCAGAAAATATGAATATTACTTAAGACCAATAAAAAAAAGGATTTTTAGAAATGTTGGCCAACTGAAAAGTATGAACATGAAATGTATGAGCATGTACAGTACTCAGTATTTAGTTGGGGCTCCTTTGGCCTGGATTACTGCAGCAATTGTCTAACAGTTAATTTGTTTGTGCTTAAAAAAGAATGTATATCATCAAAAATATATAAAAATGATCATTCAGTAAAAAAAAAAAAAAAAAAATTGTTTTGAGCCACTTGGTCATGCTCATTCGGTTTGTTTTGGTCTCCACATGCCGGTTTGGTGTCATGTGTTGTATGTTTCCATCCCCAGCCACGTCACATCATTATATCTCCCTTATGAGTATCACCTGTTTTTTATTATCTCTCAGCCCCAGTTATTCATCCCAGCGTGATTCACTATGTTATTAAACTCCCCTGTGTTTCAGCTTCTTGTTAGTCATTGAATGTATTTAACTGTACAAGTCTCAGCATATCAAATATTCTCATGTATCTCCCTGTGTTTCTGTAATCCCCCAGCTCCGTCTTTGTTTTGGTATGGTCGTGGTCACTGTGTTTTGTTTAAATGAGGTTTTGCCTGCAATAAATATGGTTTGGTTCGACACCCACCAGCTGCTTCCTTCTCCCTGCTTCAGCCAGAACATTACAACTAGATTGATGAACTCAGTTTTGCTTCCAGATATTCAGAAGTGTCAGAAGAGGTGACCCTTCAGCAGGATAAGGGCTCAGTTCTATTTGTTTGAGACTTATGTCAATCTAAACTCAATGCCTCAATGTTTTTTTCAGTGTATCATTCCGTTTTGGAATGCTTATTCCAACTGTATATATGGTGCATGGATTATTTGAAGCAAGATCTTTAATTTACAGCTGAAATATAAAATATAATTGGCAGAAATAAACAACAGGGATAGAAAGAAGAGTATTTATGCTTTTAAATGACATTGTTTTTGTATGTATCTTAAAAAATAAGAGCATAATGAATTTGTGAATGTAAGGAACAGATGCTGGAGCCACCAGTGGGACTAAGCTTGTTAAGAAGTTAATTGTATTTACTCTGATTTTAGTGTTATTTTATGAGCACATAACCAGTTACTGCACATATAAATAGTTCTGTTATATCATTTTCTTGGGTTCCTGAAACACTGTAAAAAGAATAGTTTCTGTTCAGGTTAATATATATGCAGAAATTTTAATTTGTAATTTTTGTCTACTGTACACTTAAATCTATATTATCCATAGTAAAAAAATATATTAAAAAATGCTAAAAAAAGAGGAGGAATTTAGTTTGTAATGAAAACGGGTATTGCAGAGCTTTCTGTTTTCTTATATGGTCAGAAATGGAATAGTTGGACATGAGTGAAGCCTTTCCATGAAATGTTCTTTTAACCACAGCGGGGCAAAAGCGAGGGTCTGTGATGATATGGTAGAGGAAGGATTGGAGAGTGTGTGTGTGTGTGTGTGTGTGTGTGTGTGTGTGTGTGTGTGTGTGTGTGTGTGTAAGACTACACTCTAAATGCAGAGTTGGCAGTG
>BRDA01060049.1:0-21245 GCA_036984385.1 Crenuchus spilurus
AAAATATTGACATTTGCCATCTCCACATCACTGCATTCAGTTTTTATTCACAATTTGTATAGCGTCCCAACTTTTTTGGAATCTGGTTTGTATTTCGTTGTGCAGATTTGTCTCCCATGTGATCATTTGCTGTTGATTTAGACAGAAATAGCCATCCTTGTCAGGTCAGAATAAGACACTAGCAGTATTGATTTTAACAGATAGCTGTCTGCAGGTTTTAATGCATTCTAGAATCTGTTCACACAGTTTGAAACAGAGTTAAGGGTTCACAAGGAAGATGATGAATCCAGCCAGCAGAGTTTGCCGAAACTGATAACTAAAGTTCTAGAGGGTGACTAATGCCAACTGTTAGCTTTAATTTTTGAAGTTGATGCAAATCCACCTCAAGACTATGAGGTCCAATACAATACATAGAAGACTTGTTGTATAATTACAGAATCAAGTTTAAGTCAATGCTGCTGTGTATTGCACTCCACTCATGGCACTTCTGAAAGCCACACCTATGCTTAACGGTCAGGTTGGTGCATATGGGAGCATCGTTAAACCGTTCGAACTCCCGCATGCATACTAAATGCCTCAGCGAGTTGGCAGTTGGGCTCTGGAGGACAGGTCATTCATTAGCAGACGGCCATGTGCATACTGCCGGCTGGAGAGCAAGGGTTTGAGGCGCGGACTCGCCCAAGCGTGCATAATGAAGAACTGAGCCTGCGGATGAGAGCAGGCTTCCCTGTGCTAGCTCCTAACAGCTCCCCTTTGAGAGCGCTCTTTTGTCAAGCAAAGTGTGTAATCAGGCTATAATCTGAGATCAGACTAGGTAAAGGAAATGTCTAATGCTAAATTATAGCCTGAATTCTCTCTCTGACCTTTGACCCTGACAGAAGACATTAAGAAGGCTGATCAGTGATCAGTAGGCTTTTACCTAGTCATTGCCATGGTAACCAATGCTTCTGCGTACGGTGGCTCAAGCATCACCATATCAGTCCAGCAAAGCGACAAAAGTATAGTTCCCATGGTTACATACCAGTATCAGACGCTAGGAACCGAGTCGATAAATTAGACTCTTGTCTTCACGTTGTGTCAGGTTTAGTTCGTTTTGTTGGAATGTGTTCTCTGTGTATTCATGCTTGGCTCTCTTTTGTCAAAGCCACATTCTGTCATGTTGGATTGCACCTTAGGCCCTGTCCAGGATCCAAATGTGGAAATGCACCCTTTGGCTATCGCTAACCAACCACAGATATGTTCTGTCCGTTTAAAGCTTCGGGCTTTAAAAAAGGTTTGTCACACTCACAATTTTTATTTATATCCAATGAAAGGTTTTGTAGGGGATCAGATCTGGTTCTTCAATGACATTGAACCAAAGAACCTTTCTTGACGCCATCATTTTTCAAAGCCTGTGATAAGCTGACATAATCAAACATCAGCAACGACAAAATAAACCAATGAAAGTGTTTCAAAGGCAGTGATTACTGTTTTTAAAACAAGAATTGTTTCAGGGATTAATTTACACATTTTAAACTGTTTAATAATTTGTTCAAATATTTTATTCCTTTTTACAATTAGATAATGCTATATATAGTGTTTACATTACAAATGGTTGATTACTTCTCAAAAAAGATAATGCGATACTTTGACCTTATCACCTTCTTAAAAAGTGTAATCTCAGTACTTGTCACTTTACATATGCATGGCTCTATGACACCCAAACAAATATGCACCAAATTGCAAAAAGTGCACAGCACATCATATAAAATACACATGAATTTTCTGCTCTAAAAAAGATACAGTCAGGTCCGCTTGATTATAGTGTGAGTGAAAGTGCACATTGACCAATGGGCTTGCACACAGATGCACATGAGCCTCTGCATTCAACACATTTGTGCATTGAAACACACAAACTCAGACTAGCGAGCACACTTGAGAGCAGTGAGCACACATTCCTTAAGCGGTTGGTAGCCCTATCCATGGTGACTGATGAGCAGTTGGGGCTTAGGTGCCTTACTCAAGGACATTTCAGTCATGTCCTGCCAGAAGATTGAAGTGGCAACCTTCCACTCCCTAACCACCAGGCCACAGCTGTCATTTACTTTCACTTTCGCTATAAAATGAACAACTGATATTAAAACCCAGAAAATAGCTTGTAAACAATTAAAAGATTTTATGTTTCTGTTAATGTATTATAAATGTTTAAAAGTTGTTTTGTACAATACTAAACTTAGATGTTCTGTTAAACATTCAGGATTGTTTAAAAAAAAACACTCCGGAAATCTTCAAAATTCACTCATCGGAACTATGAGAGAACACTTCTGACATAGTCTTAACATTCATCTCTGATGGTCCTCTATGACTCTAATGAATATGGAACGCTGAAGTGGCATAGAGGAACCATTTCTCAAAAAACTGCAAAAATGCAACTGCACTCAGCACCACTACAGCCAGATTGAACTGGCTGAACTGGCTTTCTATTACAACCTTTATGTGACTCTCCTGCATGCTCTGATTAGTTCAGGGTCCTGGCTGTCACATATTATTATATAAAATATGATAAAATGCAGATTTGGACTTAAGAGTGTACATGGGCTTGTCACTTGGGCTGTACCTTATTGAGGTACAACAGAGTACCTTTCCATTGTGGTACCCACCAATAATTTTAGCATCCTCAGATTTTCAGCTAAAGATCTATATTTTTGGAGACTCTAAATATGATTTTTGGGTCCCACTACAGACCATCCACATCCCCAGGCACTTTCTCAGACCTAGGCATTGTAAAGATAAAAACGGACTAAAGATTAATTTTAAGAGTTAGCTGTAATGTGCTGTATATTGGTTACTAGGTGGTTTCTAGGTTGCTGCTAGGTGGTAGTAAGTAGTTCATAAGTGGCTTCTAGGTAGTTGGTATGTAGTTGCTTGATGATTCCTATTTGGTTGCTAAGTGGTAGCTAGGTGGCTGCAATGTGGTTCATAGATGGTTGCTAAGTGGTTTGTGGGTAGTTGCTATTTGGCTGCTAAGTAGTGTGTACTGGTTTTTAGGTAGTTGCTAGCTGGTTCCTAGGTGGTTGCGTGGCTGCAAAGTGGTTCACATATGGTTGCTAAGTTGTTTGTAGGTAGTTACTAGGTGGTAGCTATGTGGCTGCTAAGTGATTTGTACTGGTTTGTAGGTAGTTATAAGCTGATTCCTATTTGGTATCTAAGTGGTAGCTAGGTGGCTACAAAGCGGTTCCTAGGTGGCTGCTAAGTGGTTCGTAGGTAGTTGCCAGGTGGTTTGATGGTATTTGCTAGCTGGTTCCTATGTGATAGCTAGGTGGCTGCTAAGTGTTTCATAGGTGATGGCTAGGGTTGCCACCCGTCCCGTAAAATACGAAATTGTTTTGTATTTGTAAATTAAAAGTCGCGTTCCGTATTGAACCGATACGAGACATGCTTTTTTCCGTATTTTTATCAAAGGGGGTGAAATAAGGTTGATCTGAGACAGAACGATATGTGTGAATGAAGAGGAAACCCTGCTGCTCTCCCTCTCACCCTCTCTGTCATGTTTCAGCAGCAGTGTGTGTGTGTGAGTGATGGGTCGTTGGCGAACAAAATGGCTCTTAGAGTCGACTCTTTGAAGTGAACAATCAAAGCCGACTCGTGTCTGGGAGCTAGATTTGTTTTCCCCCCTTTTTTTCTGTTGAAGTCGCATGGGATTGGTCAGTTACACCATGTAAGGTTGGAGGGTGTTGCTATATTAGTAAAAGACTATCTGCATATGATGAAAAATGACATAAGTTTAAATAATAAATGAACATATAAATGACACACAAGTAATTATATAGACAAAAATAAATTAATAAATACATTGTTTGTTATGAAAAGGACATATGTACATTTATAAGAGGAATCTATTTCTACATTTCCATGCTCAATTTTGAAATCCAAAACAGACAACAAAAAATCTGAAATATGGTCATCACTATGGAAAGTGTTGAAGGATATGTGATTTTTGTACTGCTGCCTGTATTGTAACCATAATTGACTTATTTTACTTTATTATGCCCTATTCCTTTATTAATTAATTATCATTTTGGGATATTGTGAATTATGTGACCATGTTGCAGCAAGATACATATATATATATATAATTATTATCTTTTTGTTTTTGTTCTGTTCTTTCTGTAAAATGTAAATAACTCAATGATTAAATAATTAAGAAAAAAAATAATTATTTCAGCTGTTTTTACATTTATTTCATTTCATTCACTGTTGAATTGACATTATTTTATTACTAACTTAAGCTAAAAAAAAAAAAAAAACAGAAGAAGAAAAAAAGTCTTTCATTTTGGGAGCTGTAAGAGGTCTTTTAAGTAAATCAAGAAAATCAAGCCATAAAAGCCCATCACTAGTGCGAGTCGTGACCAATGAAAGCGTTACCTGCATTTCTAAGATACACCTGAAAATGGTGCGCAATTTAAAAAAAATACCATCTACCAAAGGCAATTTTACTCCGCTTTACAATGTTTCTCTGACAGTGTAAGACTTTTTATTATATAGGTGCAACATTCAAGCCACACCCAACACCCAACCTGCAATGGAATCGCCCCCCCCACATACACTCCAACCCCAACCCCCCCACCTGGCCAGGGGTTTCCCTTATTTCAAAATCTGAAAGGTGGCAACCCTAGTGGTGGTTATGTGGTTTGTAAGTAGGGTTACCACCTGTCCCATAAAATATGGAATCGTTCCTTATTTGTAAATTAAAAGTCGAGTTCTGTATTGAACCAATATGGGACACCACCAAAGGAGGTGAAATACCTTATGAATGAATGTTACACTTATATAGTGCCTTTCTAGATACCCAAGGACGCTTTACAATCAACACATTCCATTTACACACACAGCGGCAAGAAGCGGCATCCAATCGCGCACAGCGTACTCTCAACCAGAAGCAACTGTCCACCTGGAGGACTGCATTGAGCACTAGGGGGATCACCCAGGACAGCGTGCCAACCATATCTGGGCATACATACATACAAGTAACTTTTAGAGTAGCCAATCCACCTGACCTCCATGTTTTTGGACTGTGGGAGGAAACCGGAGTCCCCGGAGGAAATCCACGCAGACATGGGGAGAACATGGAAACTCCGCTCTGATGTGGACTTGAACCCAAGACTTCAGCGCTGAGATGCAAATGTGCTAACCACTAAGGCACCGTGCCGCCCGAAGATTGAACTGAGACAACATGATATGTATGAATGAAAACAAAACTTTGCTGCTTTCTCTCAGCCTTTCTGTTGTGTTCCAGCAGTGTGTGTTTGAGTTATGGGTTGTTCGCGAAAAAAACAGCTCTTAGAGTTGGCTCTTTGAAGTGAACGTGTCTGGGAGCCATATTAATTTTTTTCCCTTTTTTCTGTTGAAGTCGCACAGGATTGGTCAGTTACACACTATATTACGATTAATGATAATTGTTGCATGTGCACATTCTGCATATAATAAAAAATGACACAAGTATAAATATATAAACGCACATAAATGACTGAATAAATAAATAAATACACAAGTAAGTCTATACATAAAAAAAGAAATTAATAAATACATTTTGTCATGAAAAAAGACATACATAAATTTATGTGAGGAATCTATTTCTACATTTCCATGCATAAAATTTATTTGAGCTCTTTTTGCATTTCTACATTTATTTAATTTACGTCACTGTTGAATACACATTATATTATTACTAGCTTAAGCTAAGCAACAACAAAAAAAAAAGAAAAAAAGTTGACCATTTTGGGAGCCGGCTCTTTTTAGTAAACCGAGCCATAAGAGTCCAACGCTAGTATGAGTCATGACCAGTGTTCGGAACATTACTTTAAAAAAGTAATTAGTTATAGTTACTCACTACTTGTTAAAAAAAGTAACTTAGTTAGTAACTGAATTACTCTATAATAAAAGTAACTCGTTACCAGGGAAAGTAACTATTTGCATTACAGTTAAAAAAAGTTATATGTCAAAGAATAAGGATTTTTTGAAAAAGCAGTTTACAGTCAGTTGAAATGAGTAGATCAGAAAGGTGTTTGTACATAACTTTTGAAATTTATTGCACATCAACAGACCAGTGCAGAATAAAATCCTTTAAAATACCAAATCTTTGTAAAAAAATAAATAAATAAAAAATAATAAAAAAAAAAGCAAAAGTAAACAGTTACACTATATAAAGTGCATTTACATCTATCAAATTCAATTAAATTCTCTTAACCTGAGACAACTGGTTTGTTCACAACAGAAGTAAACTTAACAACAAAACCTCTATAGTCTTATTCTTCAAAAATAAAGCCTTTGCTGCTTGGCGGACTTTGCCCAAAGTCCTTTGCTAGTGGACGGTGGTTGCTAACTTTGTAGCTGGATGGGTCGTTGTGAGATGCTTTATTAAATTAGAGTTGCTTACAGTGGATGTCAACAAAGTCTTTGCCCGAGGACATAATGTACACATTACATGCACATTTTTGTCTTTAACCTCAATGAATTTGAAATAATGTTTATATCACCACCTTGAAAATGCTAACTTTTCTTCGGCTTGCTGCTGATTAGCCATTTCTGCCTGTACTCCGTTTGTGTCGTGCGTCACTGGTGTGCTTCGGCACACGTGTAAAAACACTGGCTCTGATTGGCTACCATAACGCTGCCTTAGCCAATCGCTTACTGACTTGAGTTAAACAGGTGTTACATCGAGAACTGTGACCTGTCGAGATCTGTGACTTCTTCTATCAAGTCACAGATCTCGATAGGTCACAGTTCTCGGTGTAACACCTGTTACTCCTCACTAGCCTGAGCAGAGGTCCGCTCGGATTACTGTTAGTATATCAATATATAGTAACGCAACGCTTTTAATGACCAGTAACGTCAACGGCGTTATAACGACAGGAAAAGTAATTACTTATTTTATCCCGTTACTGACAAAATGACGTTGTTACGTAATGCTGTTATTTTTAACGCCGTTATTCCCAACACTGGTCATGACCAATGAAAAGTGCTGTCTCCATTGCTAAGATACACCTGATAGATGCGAGATTTTAAAAATGGCATCTTCTAAAGGCAATTTTAGTCTGCTTGACAATGTTTCTATGACAGTGTAAGACCTTTTATTTTATAGGTGCAATATTCAAGCCATACCCACCCTTATCAAACTTAAACATGAGGGAAACTATGAGAATCATATGTTATTAACTTGAATGCAGGTTTACAGTTACTGGCTGCAGCCCATCTATTTAATTTTTATTTTTATTAAATTACATTTTATTTATTTATTTATTTTTATTTATTTTTTATTTTATCAGCCCCCCATCCTTCAATGAAGCAGTACCACCACAATATCAGCAATGAAATATTGATGCGGTCTCTTCTCAGCATGGCAATGTCATTAACATGGTAGAATCACGTTAGTGTGTGTTGGGCCAATTTGACAAGGTCAAGCAAGGTTTCAGGCTGTTTTCTGGTCTCTGTTATTAAAGTGCCCAGTTTGCTGAGAAATAGCTGCTACAATATAAAAAATGTTTGTGGCACATTTTTTACATCAGCTTTCCATACCAGCCATAGAGGGCTGTCAGTCATGCTTGTTAAGACCACACCCAGACTGCTCTCAGATAGTCTCAAGAGCAGATGTTTGCATTATCTCTATTTTGTTTTTCTGCTAGATGTTTAACATAACAGCTATTTGTGTTAGACGTTTTTGACTTGATTATTTGAAATTTTTTTTTAAATATATTCAACAATCCATTAATTTCTTATAAGACTCATAGGAATCAGTCATGTTCTGGCCTTAAGACTACATATAAGCTGTCTAAGATCCTGTGTTCTTCATGATGGGAAGCTCACTCAAAGGATATGACAGAGTCAGAGAAGAGAGAGAAAGAGATTAAAAAGGATTCCTGGAGAGAAGAAAAGAGCAAAAAGATGAGCAAGAGAGATAGTGAGTGGTTGATGAATGTGAATCACATGGTGCCCTGTTTCCCTGCTTCCTGCTGACTCAAACTGGGCACCAGCACTGCAGGGTAATCCTCACCACATGCTCACAGGAAACACTCACCATATTTATGAATGAGTCAGTGCTAGAGAGCGCACAACACACACACACACACCAAACTAACAAAGTCACAAAATTACATTGTGCACCCCTCTCCACTCACTTTGTTTTTTCTTTCCTCTTTCTCTATCTTGCTATCTCTGTTTTTCACGTTTACTCTCAGTGCTCTCTCACTAGTCTTGGAGTACATGCAGCCTCTGCGGCAAGGACATAGATTTGATCTCAACACTAGCAAGAAACAACACCCACATCGCAAACACCCCCACCCTCGACTCACAGACTACTTTACTACATTACTATGTGTCTAATTTGGAATCAGTGACTTGGGGAAGATGTTAAAATATAAATAAATAACCTTAACAGAGGGCTGGGTAATGCTGACCATCAAATACTGAATCATATTAACATATATCTGTATTTACATTTAAATAATAAAAAAGAATGAAACAAACAAACAAAAACCATTTCTGTATTTTTGCAGAAGCCAGGGTTAGCTAGTTAATGCTATCTAATATGGTAAATTTGCTGTGGTTGGGATGACTAAATAAAGTGGAAAGATTGGTGACATTCCAGGTAGCAGGTTTTCATTTTAAATTGACATGGCAACTAGCTAGTTAGTTTACTAGTGTGACTTATGCTCTAAGAGTTGAATCTACAAAGTGGGATGAAATCTACAAAGTATAAAACATGTTATGACATGGAAAGTGAGCAGGTCATCTAAAGGGCTATATTTTGTGTTTGAGGTATATGGTCTGACAGCCCTAATAACAGATCATTACCACCCTTATCAGCTTGCACTTGCACGAGATGACATGACCCTCAGATAGACCCTCCATTTCATCCAGTCAGGTCCTAGCATGTCTAAACATCGTCTTGAAGACCAATCAGAATTATTCACTCCAAGGATATTCCAAACAGTTCACTCAAATATTTGTAGAGAGAATTCTGTCCACCTAAAATTTTTTGGTAAGGACCAAAAATCATCCATATGCAAAGCTACACTCATGCACTGTGGAATGAAAAATGACTTTTCAGAAGACCTTTTATGGACAGAGAAGTGGAAAGTGCACTTTGAAGTGTAATTCATATTCACACAGGAGTTAGTGATTAGGTGAGATTTTTGCCCAAAATATAGAAAGGACAATTGGTCAATGTATTTTTTTTTATTTATATTTGATCTGTATTGTAGCTTAAGCATGCCTTTATTTTACTACATAGCCACTTGTGTCAACTTTTGATATAAAACACTCATTTTAATATTATTTATATATTTTTTTCATCCATCCATCTATCCATCATCTTACGTTTATCCATGTCCAGGTCATGGGGTTAACAACCCAAGCAAAGTAGACCAGACATCCTTCTCCCCAGCCACCTCTTCTAATTCATATGGGAGGATTCCAAGGTGTTTCCAGGTCAGCTGAGAGATATTTTCCTGGCTGAGTACCATGGTCTCAGATTTGGAAGTACTGATTCTCATTGCAGCTGCTTCATAATCAGCTGCAAACTGGTCCAGTGAGAGTTGGAGGTCCTGGTTTGATGAAGCCAGCAGGACCACATCATTTGCAAAAAGCAGATATGGAATAATGATTTCACCAAACTGGACACCTTCCTCCACTTGGATATGCTGAAAAAAATCAGTCAATAAAAACTATGAACAGAATTTGTGGCAAAGGGCAGTCCTGGCGGAGTCCAACCTAAACTGTAAACCAGTCTAATTTACTGTCGGCAATGCAGACCAAGCTCCTGCTTTGTTTGTATAAGGACTGGATAGCTCTTAGCAAAGAGCCCAGTACCCCATACTCGCAGAGCACTCCCCACAGGATACCCTGAGGCACATGGTCGAAAGCCTTCTCCAAATCTACAAAACATGTGGATTGGTTGAGCAAACTCCCATGCACCCTTTAGGATCCTAGCAAGGGTAAAGAGCTGGTCCAGTGTTCTACAATTAGGATGGAACCCACATTGCTCCTCCTGAATCTGAGATTCAATGATCAGTCAGACTTTCTTTTCCAGTACTCCTAATTAGACTTTACCAGGGAGGCTGAGAAGTGTGATTTCCCTATAGTTGGAACACACCCTCCTTTCTTATGTGGGGACCACCTCACCCGTCTGCCAGTCCAGGGGCACTGTTGCAAAGACATGTCAACCAAGACAGCCCTGCAACATCCAGAGCCTTGAGAAACTCAGGACGGGTCTCATCCACCCCTGGGGCCCTGACACCTAGGAGTTTTTTTGACTACCTTGGCCCGAGTGAAGGGCAAGTCACCCCTAAGGTCCCCAGACTCTGTTTCTTCTCTTGAAGAGATGGGATTGAGAAGGTCCTCGAAGTATTCCTTCCCAACTGTTTTCCCCTTCTGAGCCATCTGACCGTTTGCCAGAATCTTCAAAAATAATGTTTTATTAATTATAATTTAATTTAATCCTTAATACAGTTTTTCTCAGTCGATTTGGTTCATTTCTCACATCGGAATTGAAATTCTCAAAACTATTCGTACAATCTCCACATCTCCTTGTCACTTGTGCACATCATGATAGCATTTCTCATTGTGTTTCTCATTTTGCAAATGCTTTTGTACATTTATGCAAATGGTCAAGTACAATTATCTGCTGTTTTTTACATTATCAGTTGTTTATGTCATGTTCATCAAAATATGTTCTACTATTTGTCTGTTGAATTGTCTTACCCTCCAAAACATTTAGGCTTTTTGTCATCGCCTAGGTCATTCCAATCAAAAGTGCTGAACATGTTCTCATAATCTCTCAGACATCATTTGTACATGTCAATGAATGTTTTTGGTGAATTTTGGTAATTTATCCTAAATTGATTAAATTGTTGAATCTTGGCTTTTTTTATTTAAGAAGGGGAATTTGTGAATTTTTAAATCAAACGATAGTCAAATAGCTCTCAATGACACCAGATGAGCATGATACAGCTCTATAAAGTTCAATTTCAAAGACATGGTGACAGAGTGAAAGAGCTACAGTACCAGTATGTAGCCGACAGGTAAAACCTTTATACATACTGACACATTTGCTATGGCTGAAACATCTGTAACTGTTTCTTTTCCAAAATGAACATCATATGTACTTCATTACTCCTTTGTGCTGTAGTGTATCATAGATCTGGAATCAGGAGAACCGCTCCACACTTTTAGACCTGTATGAGGCTTCAAACTTGAAAAAATCCAGAAGTCATGGTCGAAACATCATTGGCCAAAGGGCTACCACTGATGTACGAGGCCAATAGGGAAGAACCATCACAATGTGTGCTGCTTATACATATTCTCATTATAGGGCCCTACAACATACAGCATCTCCTTACATTCTTGTACACACTCTTATCTCTGATAATGAGAGACTAAGAGAGGTGTGATGCAAGAGGATTTGCCCAAATGTGTTTTTTTGGGATAATGTGAGTTTTCACCACTCTAACACCATCAGGCAATGGTTTACCATTCATCACATGATGTTGATGGAATTCCTCCCACCCTGTTCCCCATTCCTAAACCTAACTGAGGAGCTCTTCTCAGCCTGGAGATGAAAGGTGTACAATCTCCAGCCACACACCCAGATGAACCTGCTGACTGCCGTGGATGCAGCTTGTGAGGACATCACAGCAGATGCCTGCAGAGGCTGGATTAGACACTCCAGGAGATTCATTCCACGCTGCATTGCAAGAGAAGACATTTAGTGTGATGTGGATGAAAACATGCGGCCCAACAAAGAGGAGTGTCAGGATGTACAGAAAAGGAAGCTCTATAACTCCTTAAGTTGCTGTCTCAGGATGTTTTGAATGTTTACAGGACATCTGTAATTTTGTAGTTTTTGTATTGTGTTTGCTGCCAGTTGTCTGTGTTTCACAATATCAGTTAAATTTTTTTGTCAAAAAATTACAGTGTGAACAGTACAGCAAAATAATATTTCTGTATAAATTTGATTCCAGTCCAATTTCTTCAGTCATGTGTAACTGTGTGTGCTGTGTACGTTTGTATTTTGTGTGTAACACATATCATTTCAATTGATACACCACAGAACATCCAGCGTTTCTGTAATCAGACATTGACAACATGACTAAGTATTCTGACGGCCTTGTTCATAGGCAATGACACACAGACTAGACATTCTGATGGCACTGACTAGTTGATTGACATAAATATTTGCTTTTGAGGCAAAAACAAAGAATTTTGAGTGAGTTACATGCTTTTGCAGGTGTTTCACTGAGTTTTGTTGTTTGCACTAACTGTTGTGAGAAATGCACTTGTTGTGATGAGAATGTAAATCATGATGTGAGAAATGAACCAAATCGACTGAGAAAAACTGTATTAAAACATAATACAGTATGCAGTTAAATTTTAAAAGGTATTCATGGAAATATATGTTTTATCCAGAATAATTAAAAGAAATTTGCAAAAAGAGTTATTAAATGGTAAATGATATACTGCAATGACATTTTAGATATCGCCATTGAAATGTGAGGAATTTTGGGTGCTTAAAAAATTTATATATACTGTATATATATAAATGGATGGATGGATGGATGGATGGATAGATAGATAGATAGTAGTGTGCTATCACTAAATAGTAGTGTACTTACAAACATGTCTTTCTCTTGCCTTCAAAACACTATGTATTGGCCTGGGCGTTGATTCCACAAAATGCTGGATGTGTTCTTCAAGAAACATAATAACTGCATTGCATAGCTGAGTCAACTCCTGCTTCAAAAGCCTTTTTTCAGTGAGGTTGAGATCTTGGGACTGTACAGTCCACTGAAGCAATGAAAATGCACTGTCATGTACCTAGAATCATTTGGTGATGATACATGCATTGTGACAATGTCCATTATCATGCTTGATGTGACTGCTTTCCAAGCATGGATGCAGTCATCAAAGCCCAGAACAAAATACCACACACTTTCAGATTCTACTGACAAACCAGCTAATAGTCTCTCAGAACCTGATATCTCTCATAATTTATTTTGAACAATGTGTGAGGACAGTTTTGTTTACCACAGAGTGTGACAGTGGTGATTTTCAAAAACGACATTCTCCCATAGAGAAAAACAGTTTAGACACAGAGTTCCTAATATGGCCATGACACAGACATCAGAATGATGTAAGATTGCAGTGGTGTTTTGCTTGGTTGGGTGAAAATTGGCCCAATTATCCTATAGAGTGGGTCAGGCAATTATCAGTAGTTCTGCTTGATTACAGCTGTAACCTGAGCTCTGAAGTTTGATAAACATATGATAATACAAAACGTATGTTCTGTTGACATATCTTAATGAATACTGTATGTTTGACCAAAGGAGGATGTGATCAGAGCTGTATTTTGGTGATCTCATTCTTAATGTTGACTGAGATCTGTGGAGCATGTGTTAATGAAGGAAGCAGAATTGAGACGTCTGTACATGCAGCTCTGGGAACACTAAGCCAGTGAGCTGGAGAAGCTCTCTCGCCTACATTTTTAATTACGGCTAACTGCACAGCCTTTGATGTTAAGGGAATTCTGCTGAAAACATTTGTGTCTAGAGCTGTGAAGGTTTATTCATCACTATTCAACACAGCCCTTGTTGAAGTAATCATTTCTCCAGAATTGGACTGTGATGGAGGTTCAACCTGGCGTCTGACCCATATGCCACTTGGGAACACTGAATGGGACGTTGTCTTTCATCCCAGGAAAACCTATGGAACACACTGATTATGTGCAAGCACACAGAAACGCTGACTGGTCAAGGATATGCCTTGCCTAAGGAAAGGCATCTCATGCGTTCTGAACATTGTGCACATTTCCCTAAGCTGATCGGCTTGCAGTTCTGCCAATGTAATTTAATTAGAATGAGTCGCTCTCAAGCTAATTGAGACATTTAATTCTGTCAGTTAATGTGCTGCAGAAAACTAGGCAGCACAAAAAATGAGTAGAACGGTTGAAATGGCATTTTATTGTCTCAGGACATTGAGAAAATGGAAATTAATGAAGAAAATTAAATTAAAGAGTAATTAGTTAATTAGAATTGTAATGGTCATACATTCATATTTGAGTAACTGAGTTTGTACAGTTTAAATGGACAGATAGAAAGAGCACTATTCATTCACTAAACATTGCAGAAACTGACAACTCAAATCCATCACATCACACTTAAGCCAGTCACTCATTCATCAAAGTTGAAACAAGCACTGGAATGATTTACAGTGCAAATTACTCCATGGTTGATTCCCCTTCATCTTGGAAGTGTGCAAAATGCACCCCCAAAAAATTCCACTTCACATAATCCTGGTGAATTTCTTTTTAACATGTGCATACAATAATAAAATACACTCCTGAGCCTTTATCCCCAGGTCTCCTGAGGGGATCTCCATCTCCCTTAATAAGCAGTGTGTCCCCTTCAACATTGAACTGAAATACCACTGCATAACACTGTCACAGAATGTTTAAATGAACATTAATAGAAAGCAGCACTGAGGTCTTCTAGGACTGCATTAAGAATCATCCTTAATTGTGGGCTTAAAGCAAATTCTGTTAACAATGTATTCATATACAGTTCAAACATATTCATATACAAACCACATTTCCCCCATCAAGTTCTGATACTTTCTAAAATGCCATAAAAACTGAAATCTGTCATTTGTTTATTCACTTGAACTTTTATTCAACAGAGAGAAGGACAAAAGAAAAGATTTTCATTGACATACTTAATTGCATTTTTATATATAAACAAATATAGACATTGCTTAAAAAAGCTGGACAGAGACATGTTTATGACTGGGTCACACAATTTTTTCTTGTAATTATAATTTTTAGGCATTTGGGAATTGAAGATGCTAATTGTTGCAGTTGTACAAGTGGAATTTTGGTGCATTCGTGCTGCATACAACACTTGAGGTCATCATTGTCTGATTCTCCTCTTCATCATACACCATACATTTTCAATAGGAGACAGATTTGGACTGCAAAAAGGTCAGTCAAGCACTCACACTGTGTAAATACAAAGTCGTGCTGTTGTGCAGAATGAGGCCTGGCATTGTGGTGCTGCGTTCCAGGGGAAACTATATTGTCTTGAGGACAGAATATGTCTCCAAAAAATCAATATAAGCTTCTGCATCAATGGTACCTTCACATATAGTATATGCAGATCACCAATGTTATGGACACTGATGCATCCCCATGCCATCACAGATGCTGGTTTTTACTTTTTGTTGGTAATAGTCTGGATGGTCTTTTTCATCTTTGGTATATAGAATTCAATATTGATTTTTCCCAAAAGCAAGCTTAAGCGTGGACTTTTCTGAACCACAAAACATGTTTCCAGTCTTTCAGCCCACCTCACATGACATCAGGCCTAGAAAAATTGCCAATGTTTTTGTGGCAAATTAAAATATGTGACCCCGCCAGGGAAAACCAGGTCAGAGTCATTCTTTTTTTTTTCAAAATGTGTTTTTTTCAAAACAACTTTTTTGTGAATTTAAGTTTTGTTTTTGATCAAAATATGTACTCTGATAAATATCTGAGACTATTATCTTTCATTTACAGCAGGGGTGGCCAACCCTGGTCCTGGAGAGCCGCATTCCTGCACAGTTTGGTGATGTCACTGCTCTGACACTACAATTAAACTTGCTAATTGCCTGCTGAGTTGAATCAGGTGTGTTTGATCAGGGAGATCACCAAACTGGGCAGGAATGCGGCTCTCCAGGACCAGGGTTGGCCACCCCTGATTTACAGCAATAATACTGAGTGGCTAAGTTTTGTCGCTAATGTAAGTGACACGATATTGACACGATATCTCAATAAGTTGCCCAGTGACTTTGGCCTGGTTTTCCCTGGCGGGGTCACATATGGCTTCCTCTTTGCAAAATACTTATTAAAGATACATTTCCTGATGCAGCAGTGGGCTGTGTTAAGTGACAATTGGTTTCCAAAGTATTCCTTTGCCATGTGCAGCATGGTAGCATGACAATTTCCTCAAACAGTACAACCTGAGGGTACAATGGTCATACACATTCAGCAGCAGTTTCCAGCTTTCCTTTATGCACCAAGATTTTCGGTGACTATTTGAATCTCTTTGTAATATTATGACCTGTAAATGGTTCTTTGGAAATTTTGCACTGAGAAACATTGTTTTTGATTTGTCATTGACAATTCACCAAATTTGACTTGGTGGTTAGCACATTTGCCTCTCAGCACTGAGGTCTTGGGTTTGAGTCCCCATCTGGGTGGAGTTTCCATGTTCTCCCCGTGTCTGGGTGGGTTTCCTGTAAATTGTGTGTATGTGTGTGTGTGTGCACCCAGCGATGGACTGGCACCCTGCCCTGCGCCCAGTGAGGGGGTAGGGGACTAACCGTGACCCTGACGGATGGATGGTTTCTTGACATTTGTCATATATGGTAACTTGCATTTGTGGATGCAGTGATGAATTGTGTACACATACGTTGTTTTTGGAAGTGTTCCTGAACTGTGATTTCCACTACAGAATTTGTTTCAGTCTTGTTCCATTTGGACTGGGATTTATCTAGATTATCTGAATCTTTAAATGATGTTATGTACCATACATGATGAAATCCCCAAGTTTTATCTTATCTGACAAATGTTATTCTTGAATTTGCCTTTGAGTAGCAGATTCAACATGTAATTTGTTATAATATTTTAGATTAAATGTAGGGTTAAATGTTTGCACACAATTGCCTTCTGTTTAATTTAGATTTTGCTCAGCATCTCATCTTTTTTGGAAACGAGTTTGTACTTAATTAAGTAGAGGTCTGCACAAGCATGAAATCGACCTGACTCATACTGGTAACCTTGAATTTTGTTCCAAATTGGCCAGAATGGTGCTGCTAAATTTGAGACCCTGACCTACCCTGAACATGCTTCAGTTTTACAATGGTTTTATTTGTTACTAGCACTGAAATATAGTATTTAGTCATCTATAGTAAACTAACAGTATTAATCACATGCAATCAGTATCAGTTTTATTTATTTATTTCTTATTAAATTGCCCATTATATTTGACATCCACCATCCTTTGATCAACTGAATTGCCTGCTGTGCTAAACCTCCACTACTGCTGCTGCTTTGAGGAATGCTTAACCCACTTCAAGCAAGCTTAGCAAGTAAAGAAGAAAGATCTGCTATGATCTCTCTACCAACTCAACACATAAGAGTATCTCTTATTACTTACAATTACATTTGAGGAATTTAGCAGACACTCTTATCCAGAGTGACTCACAGTTGTGGGGTAGGTGCCTTGCTCAACGGCACTTCAGTCATGACCTGCCAAGGGATCAAACCGGCAACCTTCCGGTCAAAAGACCAAATCCCAAACTGCCAGGCTATGACTGCCCACATTCCCAGTTTCATTCAGGGGCATGTTTACCCACTCCACAAACCTTGGAGCTATTCTGAATGCAGCCATAAACCGTGTACTAATAGATAGAAAAAATCCATGTGTGGCACAATATTTCAAAATATACTATAAAAAATGCTAATAGGCCTGAAAAATCCCCTCAAACTGGACCCTTAAGCCACGTCTGTTTTTTTTATTGCATTTATCACTGATATTATGAACATTATTATGTTGTTAAGAATTTTATAAATTTAAGCATTGACAGGATGTTGCACAAAATTTTGGGTGAATTTATATGTCCAATACAGACACAAATCAATGATCAGCCTGATAAATAATGAAATGGCAGTGAATTTTGCATAGTTATTTATCACAGGATTGTACTTAACTCTATTTTAATGAGTAACAGTGTCTGTCTCAGCTGTTTATATATTGGTTTGGATGATGTCATATCTAAGGGACATTGGTGATTGACCTACAGCCATGAACAGCAAGATCAGCAGGTTTAAGGGAGGAGAGAAAGGAAGAGGAAGAGAGAGAGATAGCATGGAGGGATTGACAGATGAATAAAATAGATGAATGAAGAGCTTAGGGGCACATTTGAGTGACTGGACAGGAAATAGAACAGGATCCAAACAGCAGTGTATGCTTCTATGCCCCCGAGAGATTCCCTTTTCTTGTTTTATAGAAATGCCGCAAATAGAAACGGTGCCTGGTGTGCTACTGCCTGGGGCAAGGCCCACTACATTATGGCCTGTGGACTTAATTGGGCCCATCTAGTTTTTTGCAGCTAGACAACATGGAATTTGCCAATGAACTGCCATTATAATAAGATTACTCTTGCTGTAGTATTCAGATTATACCTTCACCCACCAGGCTGAAACATTTAGGGCCTGCTGCTTTAGAGAAGCCTGAATTTGTATTTAGTTGCAGTAGCTATTTGTATTTAGCTGGTGTGTCATTTGGCTCAAGGTTAAGTGAATGAATCATTAAGTACAGAAACTGTAGGCCCCCTGCCTGGCTATCATTCTGCCATGCTGTTCACACAGGCTGTGGAGTCACTCCAAAGCATGCATGCATACACATACACACAAACAAGCAAAAGACTGTTTATGAGGCCTATTTTCAGAGTTAAAAATGGCCAGCGAGCACAGAGTCTCAAGGGAACGATTATATCTGTGTTCGTGCGTGCTTTATTACACTCTGAAGGAGTGCTCACTCTTTGTGTCAGTCATTTGTGTCTCATTAAGCTGACAGAACATCAATGCCACACCACGGCCTTGTTCGAAATGTTAGACAATTTAAACCAATGTACACATACAAGTATATGGGTGAGATTAGGGCCTGAGAAATATGCATGTTGTGCTTGAAACATATGCTCATAATCACTATATTAATGTTTCAAAAATGTAACTACAAATATAAAAAAAAACATTGCTGAGTCAATGAATGCAAACCGAGTGATCTGTTCTATTTGTTTTGGACTTGTTTGGGCAACCAAAAATCAACTCTCCAACATTTTTAACCTCTTTCATATGGTTTAAGATATTTATTTTTAAGATTGAAGATCTTTAATTTTCAGCAGAAATGAATAATCAAAGTAGAAAAAGGAGAGTTTCAGCTTTCATACGTCACCTCTATTTTACATATGTGTCATCTCTGAATGTAAGAAATAAGTGTCTGATGCAGTTCAGGCTGTTTAAGTGATTAATGATCCAGATAAAGGGAAAAATGTACTTCCAGCAAATATAAAAAGACTAGTCAAACACATTCAATGCCTTCTACCATCTGATGAAGGCTTTGAATATGGATTGAAACCTCATGTTTTAACTAAAGTTTTAACTAAAGTCTAAAAGTAAAACTTAAGTTAAGTTCACATTACAAACCACATAGCTCAAATTAGATTTTTTACTGTCCAAGAAAAGGCTGGCATGCGCACATTGATACGTGTATTGATAGTCCCCGTCCTTTAGCCGGATGCGAGCGTTTTCACTTCCGTCCGCCTTCCTCGCCAACAACAAAATGCGTCATATGTGTGCAGGGTTGCCAGGTATACAAAAGTACAGTAGCCGGTAAAACTTCGGAGTTCACGGTTTGCAGGGTTTTTGCACTAAATAAAAGAAGAAATGGAATGAAAAGTAAGATTTGAAGAAGATTTAAGTTTTAAAGCTCATTGAAATGTATGTGTCACTTTAGATTTTGGGCTAGTTTCCATTTGTGCAGTGTAACTTTCTGTTACAAAATTGGTAGGATATTTAAAGGATTTGGCAACCCTGTATTTGTGAGACGACTATAGAGTTCATGATGATCTGATCATGTGATTCTGTGGAGGAATCGCTGCCTTTATCAAAACGGGAGAACTGGTTCAAAACTAAAGAAAAAACTTGTTGAAGTACAGCATGTCAGAGTTGTGTGCAACTGCGCAAATAAACGCAAAAAGGGGTCTGGAATATCCTTCCATAGGTGAGTAAGCCTGTAATATTACATTTTTTGGAGAGTTTAGCCAATTTATGCAGGAAATAAATTTCAAAACGTATCGCCAAGGTTATGTAATAAACAGTCACTTTGCTGCAGGTAGACGGTCTTAAATTTATAGAAAGAAAATAAAACCACCGGCTGACATTTTTGACCCCATTTTTGGCATTTGAGAACAGTTCTTGTTTACAATTACATTTGTTAGACCAAAGACGTCTAGTAGTACTACTATGTAGGTTTATATATAGTCTGTTATAGAGTTTACAATAAATGGAAATTTATCAACTTGGTCATCAGAACACAGAACGGTGTTGGTATACGACTACGAGGCACCCTATCATGGATTTTCATGGGCTATGCATCTCCTGCCTGTAGTCTGGATCCTGTAAAATATTATTGTTTTAGCATGTTTTACACTAGTCTTATTCTATCAATATGATTCAATCATGACTTGCAGGCCTGTAATACTACCAATATTGGTAAAAATATGCCGTAAGTCTACATGTTGACAATCACTCGGTTTGCTCATTGTACAGTCTCCATAACTTAAGCTTTGCCGCTGATTTCTGGCTTTCCACTGCTTTATCCCGGTTTTATTGTACTCATTTCATATAACTGACATGTCCTTACACTAGTGTGCAGAGTTTTAGGAAGATCTAGTGTGTAGCAGTCGACCTATCTTGTTTTAAAGATAACACGTTTTACCATTGATAAGCATGTGCCTTGTTGACATTGTTCTCGTTTTTTTTTATTTTGGATCCCCCATGACATCACAACATCAGAAAACACAAATGATAGGGAGTGCTCTCTCTCTATTTTTAACTCTATAGAGACGACTGATTTTAGTAAAACTGGTAAAACAGACATGTTATTAGCTGATGTGTGATGGTGTTTTGCTCAGGAGGACAGTACACAGGTGGTGGACCGTACATGATCAGGTGAAGAAGGTGAATAAATGCCAGCTGGCATCTTTTGTCATATAGATTGTTGCACCTCTTTTTGCCAATTAATTTTTCAATTTAAAATATTTACATAATTCTGAATAATGAATGAACTCAAGACTTTATTGGATTTGCCATAAATAACACCTTGTGCTGCATACAGTGAGGAAAATAAGTATTTGAACACCCTTCGAATTTGCAAGTTCTCCCACTTAGAAATCATGGAGGGGTCTGAAATTTTCATCTTAGGTGCATGTCCACTGTGAGAGACATAATCTACAAGAAAAAATCCAGAAATCACAATGTATGATTTTTTAAATAATTTATTTGTGTGTTACTGCTGCAACTAAGTATTTTAACACCTGTGAAAATCAATGTTAATATTTGGTACAGTAGCCTTTACAGAGGTCAAACGTTTCCTGTAGTTTTTCACCAGGTTTGC
>BRDA01060051.1:0-11416 GCA_036984385.1 Crenuchus spilurus
TTCAGACATTCCTCAGAATCTCAAAAAACGGGCCAAGCGGGGGATTTACTCCTGACGACGGATTTCGTAGGATCCGCGCTAACAGTGTTAAAATCAAAGAGGTTTCATTTACTCACTCTGCACCATGGTACACACCAGAGCTTCACCAAATGAAAACTCAAAAGCTTGAGAGACTCTACAAGATATCTGGCCTAACTGTACATCATCAGGCTTACTCTAATCATCTTCAACTTTATAAAGACACTCTCAATACAGCTTTTATTCATACCGATTCTATTAACCCCAAAGCTCCCTTTTCTACAATAAACAAATTGCTCAAACCAATAGATATCTCAAATACCTTTACAGTTGATAAATGTAACTCATTCATGTCATTCTTTCAAACAAATTTTGGGACTATTAAATTTTAATTTTGTATTGTAGAAGCGTCACAAGGTCTCCCCTCTGCAGAGATTTTGTAATTTAGTCTGCTCTCAATTTTTGTCCTTTGCAAGCTCCACAAATCTTGATGTGACGCTTCAGGAACTGAACCAAAGTCACACCAAATCATCTCAAAACCATGTGCCATGGTATGTTCTATATCTCGCCGCTCTTATTTATTTGTACAACATAAGTTTTAGCTTTTATTTAGAGTACTATTTTATTGTATTTAATTTTTGACTTACTTGTTTGCATTTACAGTATGTATCTTTTGTCCTTCTGCTGAAGCTGCTGTAAAAATTGACTTTCCCCCTGGGATAAATAAAGTTATCTATCTATCTATCTATCTATCTATATCTATCTATCTATATCTATCTATCTATCTATATCTATCTATATCTATCTATCTATCTATCTATCTATCTATCTATCTATCTATCTATCTTATGCACTTCATCTCGGCTGTACGTGGCCCAACTTCTCCCACTGAAACAAGGTCGGAAAAGTACCTTTTTTAGTCTCTTCTGTGGATCCTGTTGTAACGCAGCAGTGACAAAATGTGAAGATTCACGCAGGTTAAAAAAAGAAAGTTTATTAAAAGTAAATTAAGAACATATGATAGCCTACTCATGCTCATAACAAGATAAACTACTCAGTACAACCTTACGAAGACCACGAAGGTTGGCTGAGTGTGTGGGTGTAAAGCAATATACAATATCGAGCGATGAATGACGGGTGAGACTGGGCTTAAATAAAGGGTTAGATTAGGGAGAGAATGGCTAACAGGTGAGCTGAGTAGAGGAGTAGAACTTGTAGTGAAGAATGGGGCTCTGGACAAAGGACCAAACAGGAGGAGCATGGGCAGAACTGAAGTGCGGATGTGATGCGATTCAGGCTGAGCCAATAGGGAAGTGACTCAAAGGACGAGTGTGTGAGGATGCTGATAAAAGAGTGAGATAGGAGGTAGAACTGAAACACAGAGAGAGAGAGAGAGAGAGAGACAGATAAGCAGGAGTGCATGAGAGAAGGAGAAGTCTGAGAAAAGGGGGCAGCGTGACACCTGTACAAAGTTGTTGGTAGTAAAACACACTATAGATTTTTGTGTGTCTGGTCATTTGGAAGTTATCCTTCTTTTTTCATCTATTTATTTGTTTTACTTTTTTCTGATCTCCTTTTCCAGTGGGAATTATTGAAAACTCAAAACATAGTTATACCTGCTGAACCTGAACACAGTGGGACAGAACAATGTTCTGATCCACCTCATTCTTTTTCCGGAAAACAGAAGACAATCTAATTATACATTCACTCACAAATTGGAAGATGGAAAACAGAAATGCATTTCAGACCTTGCATGCAAGTGTTAAACAGACCTGGTTTGTTTAACACTTGTTTATTTACTAAATAACTACATATATATTTCTTTGGATGACTTTAGTATTAATCTACAATGCAGAAAATTTTTAAACCATGAAAAACCACTGAATCTCCAGAAGGTGCCCAAAATTTTCACTGGTACTGTAGATCTCCAGCAGCAGGGTTGACTACTGACATAAATGCTCCCTTGTGTCATCTTTTTGTTGCAAAGCCTTGCCACTGTAAGCACAATGCTACATTAAAGTGGTGTAAGTATCATATTTATAAGAAGGAACATCACCACAGTTGTGATCTAGTGGGAAACTGATCATCAGTGAGTTTCTAAATTATCTTTGACTATTAGTAAAAAAAAAATGTAATCCTACAGTATGTGGTTGTAAGAGCAGGAAGGTAGACACAGGCACAGAGAAGATTAATCCTTTTAATGATGTGAAGGCACTGGAGTACACGTACATAAACATCGACTGAAGAGGAACAAAGACAACTGTACTAAAACAAACAAAATGCCTCGCACAGGACTCGCACAGAAGGGTATAAATAGGGAAACAATGATTTACACGTTACAACACTAATGGGCAGGGCATAACAAGGTAGGACACAACAGGAACTGAAAGGGACAGACACAAGGACAGTACACATAAAACGTGACACAAAACATCACTGTGGCTGTTGGTGTGGATGTTGACATTACATTAGATAGTAAATGTACAAAATCTGCTTAAATGCTTAGTTCATCTATAGAATTGCAGTGAAACTTCTTAAAGCATCCACCATGCTCTTGAAATTCAAGATTTAACAATGAAATAGAAGTTCATGTTCTGTCACAGACAGAAGACTCAGATAAACACAATGGGAATGATTGTAACTGAATGTGAATGCCTTACAGGAACTTCTCTCGGTGCATGATACTGTGGCTCAGAAGAGTTATGAACCCAGTCTTCCTCCACTGCCACCTTTGCCTGCTGCTGAAAATGAGGAAGACTCTTTCAGGATTATCAGGCTGATCAAAAGCAAAGAGCCACTGGTAAGTCTTTTGGGGGATGTGGAAGTACCTAGTCATTCTCTTTCATTATCTAAAAGATAGTGCACCTCATCATTCTGACCACTAAATAACCCCATACATATTTAAAGTAAGCTAGTTATGCTATTCATTTATCTCCTTTAAAGAAGTGAAGGCTTAGTTAGCAACATTAAGGGTATAGCCAAGGATTCATATTGGTAGTGTTGTGTGTTTGCCTGAGCAGAGAATTGAAGTCCAGTATGTCACATGAGGATAGAGCTGATGTTAACCACTACTCTATACCAACCATTATGACATTTAATTCAGTTTTCAAACATCCCCTGATGCTCTGACTTGGACACATCATCAGTGTTGTTTCCTGGAGTAACTGGGTGTTTCGGGTCTCACAACAGACACCCTCATTCAGGCGACCCGACCGGGGCTGATCAGACCCCGGCCTGTGTCCAAGTGGCTTTCTACTCCCCCCACCTCTCTCCCCTCTTCAGCCAGAGCCATCTGCATGCTTTCTCTGCAGCCTCTGCGTTGTTGTTAATGGCTCTCTTCTGATTGGCACCTGTTATGCCTAGTGTGCCATAGGCCTTACTCAGGGAGTGGCTGGCGAATCCCCGACTCCCCACCTCCACTGGCATGCATCTGGTCCTCCAGCCATTCCTGCGACAGTCCTCCACCAGCTCCTGGTACTCTCTCCCTTTTCCTCTCCTGTGCCTTCTCAAACTGGATGGCCTTGGCTGTAGCTTGGGTATATCGACTGTCTCTTAATTCCTTTGCTGATTGCCTCAGCTATGGATTTGAGGACCTGATTGTGCCTCCATCGATAGCATCCCTCGCTCAGTGCACTGGAGCAGCTGCTCAAGATGTGTTCCAAGGTCCCCTTCTTGGAACATAGGGTGCATGCAGGTGTCTCCATTTTGCCTCAGATATATAGGTTAGATGGGCTCGGGAGGACATCATACACCCCTTGGATCAGGAACTTGATCCTCTGGGGGTTCCACTGCCAGATGTCCTTCCAGGTGATGTGCCACTCCATCGCCTGCTCCCACTTCATCCAGGCTCCTTGCTGCTTCATGGCCGCTGCTCTGCTGGTATGCTCTTCCTCTACTGAAGCTCGCACCTCCTCCTGCACCAGCCTCTCCCTCTGTGTGGTAGACCCAGCCATCTGCGCAGATAGCTGCTCACCCTCTGCTCAAAACCTTCCACCACGGTCATGGGAACCTCGTAGATGAGGAGAGGCCAGAGGATTCTTGGAAGGATTCCATGTTGGTACAGCCAGGCCTTGAATCTACCAGGGAGCCCAGACTTATACACTGTTTTCAGCCATCCATCCAAGTCAGCACTGGTTGCCTTGATAGAATCTCTGTCATTCAGGCTGCAGTTGAAAACCTTTCCCAGGCTCTTCACTGGTTTCTCAGTGACTGACGGGATCAGATGTTCTCCCAACCTGAAGCGGAATTCTTCTGAGACCTTCCCTTTCCGTAGAACCAGTGACCTGGACTTTGCTGGCTTGAAACACATGCGTGCCCAAGCCATGATACTCTCTAACCCCTGAAGAATCCATCTGGCTCCTGGTACGGTTGTTGTCGTGACTGCGAGGTCATCCATGAAGGCTCTGATGGGTGGTTGCCTTACTCCCGACTTACTGAGTGGACCTCTGCATTCTGTTTCAGCTCCCTTGGCAAGCATGTTCATTGCCAACGCAAAGAGGGTCACTGATATGGTGCATCCAGTGATTATACCCACTTCCAGCTGGTGCCAGTCAGATGTCAGCTGGCCAGATGAAACTCTCAAGCTGAACTTGCTGTAGTAGTCCTGGATGAGGCTTCTCACCTTCTGGGGTATGTGATGTTTCTTCAGTGTGACCTCCATCTTATGAGGTATGGAACCATACGCTTTGGAGAGGTCCAGCCACAGCACATCCAGGTCACCTCTGTCCTCTTTCGCCTCCCTGATGAGCTGGGTTACCACGCCTGTGTGCTCCAGGCAACCGGGGACTCCCGGTATCCCTCCCTTCTGCAAAGACATGTCGATGTACCCATTACTCATCAGGAAGTTGGAGAGTCTCTTGGCCATGATGTTGAAGAAGATTTTACTCTCCACACTTAGCAAGGAGATTACACGAAACTGGTCGATGTTCTCAGACTTTTCTTCTTTCGGTATGTACACTCCTTCTGCATACCTCCATGGCTGGGCAATCTTCCCTCTCCTCCAAATCACTTTCAGGGCCTTCCAAAGCCGGTGTAGCAGTTTCGGGCAGTTCTTGTAAACCTTATATGGCACCCTGCTTGGGTCTGGTGCTGAGCATGATCTTGCTCCCCTCACCACTTTCTCCACTTCAGTTAGGCTTGGCTCCTTCAGGTTGAAGTCTGACATAGGCTTTGGTGGTTCTGTCAGTGCGTCGCATTGGCCTAGCGGTTGTTCTCTGCTGGGGTCATGGTATGTGGCCTTGAGGTGATTGTTGATCTCCTCCTTCGAGCAGGTGAGGCGGCCCATCCTCTTTTGGCCAAGTAGCTGCTTAGTCAACTTGAAAGGATTAGCCCGAAAAGCTGCCCTCTTCCTGGCTCTCTCTTTCCGCCTCCTCCTGTGGAACCCTCTGCCCTCTGCAGGGTCAACAGCTGCTTCCTCAGAATTGCTCTCAGGTCTGCTAGGCCAGCTCGCTCAACTTGTCCTGCTGTCCTGTATTGCTTCTTAAGCAACTTGAGCTCTTCCCTGAGGCACTGGATCTTCCTTGCTCTGTGGCTCGGAGCATAAGCCGATGGTGCTGGCTTAGGTGCCTCGGTTCCAAATTGCTCTGCTGCGATGTTCACTATGAGGGTTGTCATCGTTTTCAGCCTCTGGTCTACGTCCCCCTTGGCAGTCACCTCCAGGATGCTCTCTTTGAGGACTGGGGCCACTGGATCCTTGGTAGGGCTGAGGGAGCACCACTCGTTGCTGGAGCTTGCTGGCTTTGGGAATCCTGCAGGTTGTTGAGAGATGATATTTCTTTGAGGGGGCTTTGGGTGTCAGGTGTGCTACTGGCAGCAGGCGTTGATGACACTAGGAGGCTCTGGGCACTGTGGGTTGGCTCTGGGCCTAGTTCCTCCTGCGTGTGACCAGGAGTAACTTCTGTGTGTTGTGTCACCGTTGCCCCTGTCAAGCATCTCATCCTGCCTTGATGTATCTTTAGGCATCTCTCTTTCTTGCAGGTTTTTCCACAGATACATGTTGTTGCCGTTGTCATTCCATTTTCCTGAGTCGTCATTCTTAGGTCCGTCCTGGTGGGGTGCTCATCCTCCCCCCCTCTTGGGCACCACTGGGGGTATTTTTCCTTAGTGGGTTTTGTACCTCGCTTTGGGTTCTTCCTCTCAGAAGAATTGGTTTGGGCTGCCAACCCAGGTTGCCGTCTCTCTGGCCGTCCTCTGTCTCTCCAGATGTCACCACGCTCTTCGTAGTCATCACCCAGTCTATTCCTGGTTGTCACTGGTTTCCCAGGTTGTCTCAGTTTTCAAACATCCCCTGATGCTCTGACTTGGACACATCATCAGTGTTGTTTCATTAAACATGATTAAATTTCACTCTGGTCGGACTTAGCAGGCTAAGGCGCTGACACTATAACCAGAGGATTGCGAGTTCAAATCCCGTTCATGCTGTTTACCATCAACAGCTGGGGCTCACAGAGAGCAAAATTGGCAGTGCTCTCTCTGGGCGGGTAGATCTCTGGCGTTTTCTCTCTGTCCCTATCACTCACACATTGCAATGTCCACTGGCTCAGGCATCTACTGATTGGTCCATTCAAAACTAGAGCCGAGTACGTTGGCTCTCCAGGGACGGTGCATCAGCGGTAGTTTGAAAAGAGGCGGTGGCTGACACTCAACAGAGGAGGCATGCGCATGTCTTCACCCTCCTAGAGTCAGGGACAGTGCAAAGTGATATGGAGAGCCTCTAATGGGTTGGGTTAATTGGCAACCTAATTGTAAGACTATGCTCCAACTGCAGGCAAATCTTTTGAGACAGCTGTCCACACTGTTCTCAGTGTACAGATATCACCGACCTATCTGCATGGGTTGGTGTATTAACAATGTAAGCATTAGTAACTACACAGCTCTGAAGGCAACATAGCTTTCAAACTGGGCTTCAGGAGTGGTGAAGGTGCATCATCTCATCCTTCAAACAACTGCCAAGTTAGCTTTGACTATTATTGAAATCGGATTTAAACATTCAGAGCATCCAGAATGAGGTGTATTTAAACTGTATTTAAAAACCACCTCCAAATGTGATCTGGATTGGATTTGTAAATTGGATTTTACAAGTTTTTTACTATCCAGACTCAGAAATCCAAAATAATTTAAAAAATAAATAAAAAATAAAGGGAACACTTAAACAACACAATGTAACTCCAAGTCAACCACACTTCTGTGAAAACAACCTGTCCAGTTCGGAAGCAACACTGACTGTGAATCAATTTTACCTGCTGTTGTGCAAATGGAACAGACAACAGGTAGAAATGAGAGGCAATTAGCAAGACAACCCATAAAAAGGAGTGGTTCTGCAGGTGGTGACCATAGACCTTTTCTCTGTTCTCATCCTTTCTGGCTGATGTTTTGGTCACTTTTGCATTTTGTCAGTTCTCTCACCATAGAGGTAGAATGAGGCGATGTCTACAACCCACAGAAGTTGCTCAGGTAGTGAAGCTCATCCATTTATTCACTGAGATCTAGGATGTGTTATTTTAGTGTTCCCTTTATTTTTTTGAGCAGTGTACATATGGGGGTGAGGTTTACATTCATGTCATTTTATGAAGAAGGAGATGAATGCAGGCTATAATGTATAAGATCAGAAAAGAGCCCCAGCTCTCTGCAGAATCTCTACAATCACTTTTTTCATCTCCCAAAAGCACCATCTGCACTTCAGCCTCATTGTTTCCCAGATAAAGCTTTTCATGTACAAATAGAGAACATTAAACAGCACTGTGGAATGATCAAAAGCACTAGTTTTAACATGCACACCTCACAACAAGGATTATTTTTTATTGCTGATGATCTTACTTATGCATGTGGCAACCATCCTGATCATGGTGCAAAACTAATAAAATGCTATTTTTTTATATCATTACCTCATCCACCTAACATCTGGTGAAGAACACTGGAAGGAACTTGTCATTTATGAATGGAGCTTTTTATGAATTCCAGAGTCAGAATGGAAAGTTTATCCTCATTTCTCAGAAAGTCCCTGTGTGCCATCTACAAGCTCAACTGGATGTTGTTCTTTCCTCCTTGTTTCTGCCACGATTATGATTGGAATGAAGAAAGACCTGATAAATCATTATAGAGGCTTCACTCTATTCATCACAAATTGCATTTACATGCTGTAAGTCACTGAAAATTCAAATAAAAAAGTGCCTAATGTCTTTCTTAGCAGTTCCATTTAGTGATATAGAGGATGGGCCATTTGAGCAAGTCTAAACAAAGCATTATGATAGAGAAACCCCAGACCTCATGCATGAGATATGTACAGCATTGTGTCATTGTGAATGATAGAATCAGAAGTCTGTGGAGTTTTTCCTTGTGATTCAATGCATAGTTTCATAATCTGGAGAAAAGCTTCTATGCAACAATATTGACCCATTGATTTGTCTGTCAATTTGCATGGAACTGTTAGTAGATAAAGTATAATATACAGCCAGTGTTCCGTCATCCATTCAGTAGCAGTTTGACAATCTGATACCAACAGATATGGTTCTACTTCTCACCACCATCTTTTGACTGAGCCCCTTGGGTCTCCAATAACTGCCAGGAATGATTACATGTTTGAAAAAAGGCTGCAGCACACTGTTGACTGCTGGACTCATGAATACATATGGAGTCCATCATGCAGACGTTGGGTCATCTTACTGTAATGAGCAATTGGGCAGCCATGGGGATATAAAAGCCCCTCCCTCTACTCTGATTGTTCACATTTCAAGCATGTCATTTTCAGAGGAGCACTCGCCAGCAAGCATCTATTTTTTCTACATCATGGCAAGCTGGCAGTAAACAGATGTGTTTAACCCCATCTAAACTAATGTATTGTTGACTAAATCAGAGACTAAAATCTTCCCTGAGAGTAGATACACATGTGCACTTTGACCATGTAAGATGGATGAGCATGTAGAATTCACTCTACAGTATATAAAAGAAGCTCTATGCTTTCTTTATTGTTGGATGCACTGCAATAACTTGAATTGCAGACACATTTAGAACACAGTGAATCACTAAGTGATTGATTTGCTTAATTAAACAATATTTAACTTCATTAAATCATGGTCTTAAAAGGAGATGAGTAGATTAAAAGGTAGAAATAGTCATTTTTGTCTCAACAATAAAGGGTTAAAACACTGTGCTCCTCGTTATGAGGCACCAGAAGGTTCTCTGATCATTTTATGCTCCTATTTTTTTCCACTGAGACCCATGATTAGGAACCGGTGGCCTTTCTGACCACCTTTGTGGTCAGGAATCCTCTCTGGTTCCTCTTTGCCTCTGGTATCAGCACCCCTGCTGCTATGAGTTGACCACCAGTTTGTTTGCTCTTTTACTGCCTTGTTGGAGGCTTCTTGGGGCCATGAGGCCATGGAAGGATTTTTCTGAGAGGCCCTTCAAAGTCTGAATGGCTGACTTTCCACAGGTTTGGACAGGAGTTTATTTTAGGAGCTTTCCTAGTTGTTGACATGTGTTTGAGGGCTTAACCTAAACAATTGTGGTTTAGGAGGCCATGTTCATAATTGTTGGGTCCACTGGCAGCCCTGGGAGTAGAAGTATACAATGGGCAAGTTTTATTACATAGACGTATTGTGAGACATTTTGCCTACATTGCTGTGAGATTAAATGGAATCATGCTAATGGATGTGTAATTGAAGCAAAACACTGTAATGTATTTTATCAAGTTCAAATGTAAGTTCAAGGTCCAGACTGAAAGATTAATCATTTTGGCTGCTGATTTTCTTTTAATGTGGCATTGACACTGATCAAAAAACTGACTTGTAATGTCCACAAATTGAGTGATTTCCTTGTTCCCATTTCAAGGCTGGTATTTCCCTCATTATGTAACAACTTTTTTGTGGTTCAACGCACTAAAGGTCTGCACGTGATGGATTTTTTAAAACTTAAAAATTGGCAACAACTGTCGTAGCCCACAATGTACACATCTACATTGCAAATGTTATTTTTTTTGGGATCAGTAATGGTCCATTCATCAATCAGTCCATCCATAACTCCATCCATCCATCCATTCATCCATCTTCTGCAACTGAAAATGAGGCTCACTACCCAATGACCCAACCATTTCTGTAGCACAAGAATGCAATTTGTGTGTTCTTTTGATTGGTTGCTATGCAAATACACAGTCATATTGGAATGTTATGACCACCTACCTAATACAAAGAATCACCACTGTTGGCTCAAAGTATTCTATCAATGGTGATCCATGACACTACACTTGATTATCTTGAGCTCATTATAGAGGTTAAGTGGTCCACTTTTGGTACATCAATTGCTCAGTACCACTCACCGGAGTTGTGCTCTCCTCTGGTATCAATGGCCAGTACCCATGCTTTTTTTTTTTTAACAAGAGTCAAATCAAATGTCCTTTGCCTGTGATGTAATGTGGGGGGCACACTGGTGGAGGGTCTGGGGGTCCTACCCTAAGAACTTTTAAATGAAGTAGGTGCCATTTCCTGCATTCGGGTATATTTTAACAGGTTGTTAAACACCTAGTTTTACCTACATAAGTAAACACTTGATTCAATAATTATTTTAGAGACAGATTCTTCTTTCATCCAGTCCATATATGTATCATCCTGTTTTTAAACTTACTGCTATGGCTAAGGTAATGTAATTAATGTGACACAGTTTATCACAAACAATGACTTTAGAGGTGCAATTTACTTTTATTTTGTTTATCCTTGATTTAGTTTTATTTGTAACACAATATGCCAGTGTGCCAAGCAAATGGTGACACTCAACTGAATGTTTAAAAATAAGAATATTAATTACTTTCCTCAATGAATAGGTTCAATTTTGATAACCACCAACAGTGAATTTATGGGGATATTTGACTTTTTTCTGATTTAGTGGGAGGCCTACTCATAAAAAAAAATAATGTGGCATCATGTAGCCTTCATAACACTAAATTACACTGTGCCAAGCACTGGTGACAAGCAAAAATATTTGTTTCAGATTTGTCAGCCTGCATGTAATTATTAAAACAAAATAGGTTTACAGGTTCCTTCCTACCATGATGCCACCACAATTTCTACCATTTCATAACTTCTACAATCCAGTTGGAATAACATTCATCTCCCTTCTCCCATTGTTTTCCTTTCCACTATTTCTTCCTCATACACTGATCTTCTCAATTTTACTCATAGAAATGAAGGGTAAAGTTAAACAGGCCTATCTTTTTATACTGGCCAAAATAAAAAAACTTCAGATTAAGCTCTGAATTTAATTTAATTAAATTAATTAAATTAATTAAAATTTAGATTAAGCTACACGAAAGGCATCCAGTCCAGATGACATAGCAGTTGAACTGCTCAGGTTTGGTGGAGAGACCACATTGAATAAGCTTCATGAGGTCTGTATGGAAGTTTGGGAA
>BRDA01060053.1:0-16172 GCA_036984385.1 Crenuchus spilurus
AACATTCTGGAGTATATGCAAATTGCCATTATAAAAACTGAAGCAATAGACTTTGTGGACATTGATGTTTGTGTCATTCTCAAAACTTTTGGCCAAGACTGTACACATCAACAAATTTTATTTTTAAAAAGGTAAACTCATATTTTATATTCATGAAATGACATATTTCAAGCCTTTTTTCTGTTGATTAGTTTGACTTATAGCTCATTAGAAAGAAATCCAGCATCTCAAATTTACTAGTTTGAGTAAATTGCTCTTAAAACCATTACTCTTTTTGGCTACAACTGTCACATTTCTAATATCAAGCCACTCCTGAACCAGAGACAACATGTCTTACCTGAGCTAGGGAGAAAAATAACTGGACTGGTACTGACTGGATCAAAGTCCTCTTTTCAGATGACACTTAATGCTGCATTTTATTTGTAAATCAGCTTCTAGAGTCTGGAGAAAGAGTGGAGAGACACACAATCCAAGTGTCTGAAGTCCAGTGTGAAGTGTTTCTGCAGTGTTCAGTGTTTCTGCAGTCTATAATGGGTTGAGGTACCATGTCATCTGGTGGTTTTGGTCCATTGTGTTTAGTCCAAAGTCAACACAGCCATCTTAACAGGACATTTCAGAGCACTTCATGCTTCTATCTGCAAACAAACTTGCAGATACTAATTTCCTTCTCCAGCAGTACCTGCCCACAGTGCCAAAACTACTACCAAATGTTTTGTTGATGATATTACTGGGCTTGACTGGTCAGCCAACTCATAAGCTATAAGCCATAATGATCAACATTAAAACAAATGAATATAAAATTTATAGTTCATCTTTTTTAATTAAATTATGAACAAAAACTTTTTTCACTTATTCTAATGTTTTGATGTATGAATATGTGTGTAAATGTTATTGTAAAAGCCACATTTGAGAAATCTCAGGAAATTAAAAGAAAGTATAGGCTTGTATATCATGTCACATAGAAAAAAAGCCATATAAAAGCAAGTCATACATCCTGTTTTACTACTACAATATGTGAGACAGTATTGATTCCAAGTGAAGTTGAGATAGCGGTGGTCTTCCAAAGTTTAGTGTGCACCCTGCTCAAGTTCAGGACAGGGCTGTGAAGGCTCTCTGTGCACAGTAGAGGGATCCTGTTGCACTGGACTGAATTGGTGCTCTGTTGGGGCTCTGCTGGACACTGTCACTCGATGTTTGTTGAAGGTGGGTCAGTGAGGGCTCTGTTTGGAGGTGGAATTTCACAGTGCAGGACGGCACCAATGCACCCACTTCAGAATCAAGGGAGTACTGCCAATAAGCATGCTCTGAACAAAATAAGCTCAGTGATGTACACTCATTCATTATTGGGGGAACTGGTTGTTGGTTTACTATGATGTATGATATGCTGCCAATTGTCCTGATTTCCAGAGAAATATTCAGGATAATATAATTAAATGTGTTTTCTTATAATTTAGGAGTTCTGAGCCATATATGACCTGAGTTCTGAATAGTTTATATATTTTTTCATTTGATTTGTTGAGCAGTATAAAGGTACAGAGCAAGCATTCAAGTCTGTTATGAAACTGTTAAAATATTGCAAATTTTATTCAAAATATTTAAATCATTGTTATTCAAATGTAGTTTTATTTGACATTTGAGATGTTTACACATTATCATATATCATTAGTATACATGCGTACACGTAAAGGCTAATTCTACATGTATTTTTATTTGAAATGAATAAATAATTGAGATGTAAGCAAAGTCTGATGAATTGTAGTCAAATATATTAGCGTTATATTAGATGTTTTTACAGTTGTGGTGATAGAAATACAAATTTAGTTTTACTTTACATTTTTTTTTATTTAATTTAATTTTTTATAAAAATAAAATTTTATTTACTAACCAAAATGACCAGTGCATCACCCCTGGTCTTCAGTTTTAGATGTAATGTTGCTCAGAATAAAATAGTAGTAAAACTCAAGTGAACCTAAAAGTGAAGACTTGTTACTGCTACAATTTGCTTCTACAGTGGATCCTCTGTTATTGTTTGCCCTGGTTATCAAACAATTCAGTTATCATTCTTTTGTCATGGAAATGTTGTCCCAGTTGTCGTTCATCCAGCTGTTTTTTGTTGCCTTGCCCATGTGACTTGCCATCAATTTTGTGAAAACAAAGCATCCATCAACATGTTTGTCACTCACCCACGTGTTCCTCATTCATTCTGGCTTTGATGTTTATTATTTCTCTGGCTTTGTTTCTCATTATTTCTCATTGTTTCTCTGGCTTTGTTTCTCATTGTTTCTTTGGCTTTGTTTCTCATTGTTTCTCTGGCTTTGTTTCTCATTATTTCTCATTGTTTCTCTGGCTTTGTTTCTCATTATTTCTTTGGCTTTGTTTCTCATTGTTTCTCTGGCTTTGTTTCTCATTATTTCTCATTGTTTCTCTGGCTTTGTTTCTCATTGTTTCTCTGGCTTTGTTTCTCATTGTTTCTCTGGCTTTGTTTGTCATTGTTTCTCTGGCTTTGTTTGTCATTGTTTCTCTGGCTTTGTTTCTCATTGTTTCTCTGGCTTTGTTTCTCATTGTTTCTCTGGCTTTGTATCTCGTTGTTTCTCTGGCTTTGTATCTCGTTTCTCTGGCTTTGTTTCTTGTTGTTTCTATGGCTTTGTTTCTCATTGTTTCTCTGGCTTTGTTTCTTGTTTCTATGGCTTTGTTTTTCGTTGTTTCTATGGCTTTGTTTCTCTTTGTTTCTATGGTTTTGTTTCTCTGGCTTTGTATTTTGTTGTTTCTCTGGCTTTGTTTCTTGTTGTTTCTCTGGCTTTGTTTCTCATTGTTTCTCTGGCTTTGTTTCTCGTTTCTCTGGCTTTGTTTCTTGTTTCTATGGCTTTGTTTCTCGTTGTTTCTATGGCTTTGTTTCTCGTTGTTTCTATGGCTTTGTTTCTTGTTGTTTCTATGGCTTTGTTTCTCATTTCTCTGGCTTTGTTTCTCATTGTTTCTCTGGCTTTGTTTCTCGTTGTTTCTCTTGCTCTGTGTTTGTGTACAAAACAAAGGCTCCCGGCTAGACCACACCGGCACACTCTAAAACAGAGTGTAAACCTTTAAGACTGATGTTAAATGTTCATTTATCCATTTGTTTTATCCATTAAATTTTTTGTTAATATTTTGGAATATTTGGAACAGTGTATTCTTATGTGAAATACTGCTTCAGTTATCATTCATTTTTGTTATCATCAGGCACTTTAGAAGGAATTAATGACAAAAACCAAGGGCCCACCGTATCTTGCATCATGCTCCACATACCTCTACCATGAACAGATTTTTCTTTTTAAGTTCTATTCCAAAATCTTATCATCTAAAAACTATCAAAAGACAAACTCTTTGGAATCAGACAAAGCATATCATGTAAAACTATGTGATGCAGCTTTTAGAGGGAACTCCTTGGGTGTCTGGTTTCTATCACTATTCCTGTGAATAATTCGGACCTGATTTCTCTTGAATCATGGCATATTTCACATCAAACCACACTGATTGGCTTGTACATGCAATAATTTTATTATGCAGAAATGTTGATCAATTGAATATACTTTGATCAATTGAATATGTGGTTCCAAAATTGGTTACATTGAATATAATAGGATGTTACAAAAATAAGAATAAAAAATTAGACATTGTTTAATGGTCACACTTAACAATAAGGGCCATATGTGGATGAACAGTTTTGAGAAAGATCTATCAGTGAATCTGCAATATTTAGCTATAATTTTAGTCATTCATTCATTTCTATTAAGACCTTCACTAAGCGTATTGCAGACGTTAAGTAACGTTCATATTGGCTAATAAAACATTGAAGACTTCATGCACATTAGTATCACCAATAAATAGTGCATGCTGAGTTGTGTTAATATGTATCATTAATTGAGACATTTAATAATGCTTAATATAGTATTATTACTGTTAATCAATGTACTCTAAGTGCTAAAAGATATTATATATGACCTAAATGTGACGCATTATGACCACAAAGTCATAACAATGAGATACAACATCCTAAAAATGAGATGTGACTTTAAATCTCATGGTTTTGACATTGTGTCTCAGTATTATAACTTTGTATCTCAATGCTTTGACTTTGTATCTCATAAATATGACTTTATCTCATAAGTATGACTTTTTATCTCATAAGTATGACTTTGTATCTCATTATTATAACTTTGTATCTCATAAGTATGACATTGTATCTCAAATATGACTTATATCTCATGGTTTTGACATTACTATAACTGTATCTCATTATTTTGACTTTGTATCTCATAAATATAATTGTGTCTCATACATATGATTTTAAATCTCATTAATATGACTTTGTATCTCATTATTATTACTTGGTGTTTCATTAGTTTGACTTTGTATCTCATTATTATGACTTTGTATCTCATTATTATGACTTTATATTTCATATATATGACCTTCTATCTCATAATTATGACTTTGAATCTCATAAGTATGATTTTGTATCTCATTATTATAACTTTGTATCTCATAAGTATGACTAATTTATCATGGTTTTGACTTTGTGTCTCATTACTATAACTGTATCTCATTATTTTGACTTTGTATCTCATAAATATAACTGTGTCTCATACGTATGACTTTGAATCTCATTGATATGACTTTGTGTTTCATTAGTTTGACTTTGTATCTCATTATTATGACTTTGTATCTCATAAATGACTTTATATTTCATATATTTGACTAATCTCAAATCATCTTCATAATCTCATGATTATGACTTTGTATGTATTATTATGACTTTTTATCTCATTAAGATGAATGTATCTCAATATCATAAAGTATCTCATAAGTATCATTTTGTATCTCATAAATATGACTTTGTGTCATTATTATGACTTTGTATGTCATTATTATTACTTTGTATGTCATTATTCTGACTGTATCTCATTATGACTTTGTATCTCATTATTATAACTTAATCTCATAAATATGACTTTCTATCTCATTTTTATGACTTTGTATCTCATAAGTATGACTTTGAATCTCATTATTTTGACTTATATCTCATATATTTGACTTTTTATTATAAGCATGACTGAATCTCATTAACATGACTTTATCTCATAAGTATAACTTTGTTTCTCCTTATGACTTTGTATCTCATTATTTTGTCTTTGTATCTCATAAACATGAGTTTGTATCTCACTTTTATGACTTTGTATCTCAAAAATATGTCTTTGAATATGTATATATTGTATAACCTTTCATTCAGTGGCGTACTGGTCTTCATTACTTCGAGAATAAAGTATCATTTCTGACAGGATTTGGATGAAAAAGCTGTAAATAAGCCTGAGGACCAGACACACCTTCAGAGGAATGGCTTCTTGTCACACAGACTCAGCAGTGTGTCTTTCTCTCAGAGTCAGTTGAGGGCGACAGAGGGAGGTGAGCTTCGCTGTGTCCTGAAATTTCCTCCACATTCCTCCTCAACTTCGTTTGCTTTTAGTCACGACGGCTCTCGCGAGGAGCTTGTTCTCGAACTCGGCGAGTCATGGCTGCGCGGAACCGGCCGAACTGGACTTAAGAACTCAGCAGCGGCTGCTGGCTCGGCTTCCTCTCAGATGGAGTGCTTCGTCTTGCGGCTTGTTGTTGGCCATCTGACGGAACACGGTTTTGCTTTGGCTCTTGGAAGACTTGGACAAGAGGACAACTAGTAGTATCTCGTACAGCTCTGTCTCGACATCTTCTCCAGCACTTTTCTGCTTTTTTTGGGATGGAAATAGTTGACATAAGCCTGTCATGTCCTGACAAACACTCTCAAGAAAGAATGAAGTAGCCGCGATGGAGACGGACAATGCCCCGCACTCCAAACTCAAACCAGCTGGAGTCGGGGGGTGAGTAACCTCACAAATGATCCAAAAACGAACTGTTTCTACTCATATCACACCAAAGTCATGAACGACATGACTACACAGGGTCCTGACACAGCCTCACACAGCCTGCTTATCAGTCGTGTCGTTGAATGAGAAGTTAAACGGGGTTGTTTCACTGACAACTCCTGGAAAGCTCGCAGTCAGTCAATGAATGAATGGGACGTAGCTGAGACTTGTTAGCCAAACTCCCACAGAGCTCACCCGTCCTGTCAGAGCCCGGTTAACTCACAAAGACAAGCTCTGAACTTAGATATCATAAGATATTTAACCCATTCACATCCAAACTATTTACCGTGCTAGAGAAAATAGTCCTGAACTGTCCTGACAGAGCTGAGAGATACAACTTAAGGCAACATCACCAACAGTCGTTAACTGACATCCTGTACACTCTGACGCTTCTTCAGTGGTTATTTAGTAAAGAAAAGAACCCTTCTCATTGATAAATGTGTCTTTGCATAGTGAAAGGGATCTTCATAGTGATGAGGAATGACTTGTAGATGGTTCTATACAGAACCTTTTTGTAAACGGTTCTATATAGCCCAATAAAGGGTTCTACTGTAGTTGCAATGTCAAGCTTATCATAATAGAGGAACCATTTTTGGTGCTAAATAGGACCGTTTTCAAAAAGTGTCTGTATAGAACCATCGACATCAATCATAAGAACCATTTTACCATGCAAAGTACCCTTTGGGTTCTTTAGTGTTCATGGTTCTGTGTAGAACCATTTTCTTTGCTAAAGAACCCTTGAGGAAGATCTCTTTTAAGACACTAGTGTTATATAAGTCAATGTTTTCAATTATCACATTTCACTACCAACTTTGACACAAAGTTGATATTCACTCATTTGTTTTGAATGGATTTTGTATATTGTATATTTAAATACAAAAATAGAGTAAATATGCATGGCATGTTACACAAAAGAGGGCAATACAAAATCTCATTTATATTTGATTGGTAAGTAAAACAAGGCAAATGTGTAATCTGTACCTATTTCATAAGGCAATGTATACAAACTATACAACTTGTATCCACTTTTTCTCAAAATATATGTTAGTTAAGACTTTAAAAAATCTAAATAATTTACCCCAAATGGACTTAACTTTAAGTCCATTTGGGGTAAATTATTTAGATTTTTTTTTCCACTCCTGTCTGTTACTTAGTAGTTCAGTTTAGTAGTTGAGTAGTAGTTTTGTTTTATTCAACCCAGTCTGATATGAAGGAAAGAATAGACCTAACTTAATCGGTTAAGCTAAACAAACTTGTATTAGCCACATGTTTTGGTCAAATACAAAAATTCAGATTTGGTGTTGAAGCCAGTGAACATATGAATGAAAGGAAATGTAAAATTTCAGATAGATTTGTCACAATACCAGAATTTTCACTTCAATAAAGACACCAAGTGTTGTATCATGATACCAAGTCAATACTCTGGCTCTAAATTTCAAACACTCATCATTTTCTTAGACAGAACACAGACACATTTCCAAAAGTTTACAGTTTAACTAGCATGGATGTTCTTTCTTAAATGTAATCCATTCAGAACTTCGCTGTAAGCAACATAAAAAGTACTGAAGGTATTGAAAGTTGCAGCATAGACTAGATGGCCAAACATAATTATTGCAGAACTGTAGTTTCAGTCTTGGACAATAATGGGTTAAATTAAGTTTTAGCAGAACTGTGTGGTGTTCCCCTCAGCTTGTAGATTCTTCAGAACTACTTAGTCAGTACTAATCAGTGGAAGGACTTCTGGATATTCTGGCTAGAAAATTCTTGAAGCTTAAATTCATACATATTTTCCATAGTCTGAAGTTTGGCTCACATCTTTCTCACAGACAATGTAGATATTAAAATCAATAGAGGGCACTCCTTTATTCCTCTTATGTAACAGTCCTTTAAAATGAAACATGATCTTATAATGTTCTCATGTCAGCTGAAATGAAAGACCTTTGAAGTTGTATTCTGAAGTATTGCTGTTTTCCTTTTGGCTGATGAGATTGTAGTAGCATGAAGAGAGATTGGAAAACATAAAACCTCAATGCTATGCTCCATACCTTCAGTTTCTAAATGGACACTGGAAAGACATGCTTTATACAGAGGCTTTTCATTTTCTCATGCTTCCTGGCTCCTCTAATGGGAACTGTAAGAGATACAAATTGGAGATTGAAAGTGGATTTATGAACATTTACTCAAAGAGAGTTGATGCTTAACTGTGTGTAAATAAGCATTAGTCTGCTCTTAGACTTTTACTAGGTCAATAGCACTTGAAGAGCATATTGGCTTCATAGTGGATAGGACAGAAAATGCTGACCTTCTGCATTGAGAATCGTGAGGTTTTGGATTCCAGGCAGTTGATAAGTATCTCACTGCTCTGTGAGCAGCAACAGCTGTGAGGGCTTTAGAGGAAGAACTGCTTCTTCTGCTGCTGCAGAAGCTGCTGCTGTTTCTGGTGCCATATGCTCCAGGCCCTGAAGGCAGGTGGATCAGTATTCTTGAAGAGTGCTGCTGTAGAGTGACTGGGTTTGTAATTCAGGTGAATGCACTCCTGCTGCGCTTGCAGACTGGAGCAGTTTGCACTTAGGACACTCAGGAAAGGTCAGTGGCTAGGTAGTACTGTTAGTTCCTCTTGCACAGCTTGACCTCTGCGACTTTCCTTGGATTTTATACAGCTCTTTTTAAAGGCATGACTTCCAGAGACACCTGCTGCTAGCATCCTAGTATGCTGCTGTGGGCTGTCCTAGCTGACTAGAACTGAGTGTCTACTATCGCTGCACAGTACATCAGAATATTAGTTTTTACAATACAGAGAAATTGTAAACATGACATTTGTTTCAATACAGAGAGAGTATAATTAATTAGTCCTGTTTAATTGGATTTAGTGCATCACTGTATGAAAAGCAGAATAAAAGATATTGTAATCATAATTTTTGATAGTATTTGTCAAATGTGGCACTATTGGTGCCTTCCTAAATATCATTCTGCATGTAATCTGTCATGAACACATAATGAAGAGGCCCTAGAATACATTGTATCATTTCATTCTGTTAAGTCTGTATTGTTTTCTGATATATTCATAGAATGTACTGTATATGATTTAAAATGTGGCCATGATGTGGTTTTACATGCCCTTTTAAGACCCTATGATTTTGCCTTTTTTGTGAAAAGATGCTAATTTCGCTTTTATGGTGAGCTCATGAATATTTTTATATTGAGCACTGATCTGATTGGCTGATTTATGTAGGCATCATGCTGAAGCAACAGTTGGTGCCAGAAAAGCAAACTGCAACGAATCAGAATGGAGAGTTGAAAAACAAAACTTGGAGATGAGGCATAAGAGGATAACTGATGATGATTGAGAGGATTTTTGATGATGGCATGCAAGAGGAATGTGCAAGAGAGGAGACTAATGAAGAGAAAGTGGATGACAAATCAAATGCTCTGAGCTATGCTCTGATTGGCAAGTTTACAGTTCAGGTGTAGCATAAAACATGTTTGTTTATTTTTCTCTTTTTTGAAAATTGCTTCTCTCAAAACTAGAGGAAGTAAAGGAAAATAGAGAGGAGAGAGAACAGGTGCATGGTATGATGGAGAAGTGTCTGAGAGAGGAGGTGAATGAAGAGGAAAGCTGTTTTAAATTGAATTTGTGGTGTTGAGAGACCATTTGCCCAATCTCTTGTGGGAACTGAAACTCTATGGCAGATGAGTGGTTGGTGTATGTTAAGTTTGGGGGCATAAGTCAAAACTATTACAAACCTTCTTAGGATTTTGGTATCGGCCCGTTTTCCTGCTCTGTTCTGTTTAAGTGGGATTTGAGACATCAGTGTTTGATGATAACAGTACATTAGTTCCATGTTCTCAACTTTCCATATCCATCTTTGCCAAGATTCATACAGTTTTCCATTTGGCATACCTTTAAAGAATCATAATGTCAAATTTTGCTCTGCAGCCCCACACTGATTTCTAGTAATGATATTGCAGAATGCTGAACTATGCAAATAAGCCCTCTAACCATTAACAGCTTCAGATTAGTGTTCTAGCCAGGTGGGTGTTTTGTTGATGTAATTTGCATATATTTGTTTAATTCACTTTAACACCATCTGTTTTGCTTAGTGGTTCTAAAATTGTCTGGTAATGTTAAGTGGTTTTAATTGTTACCAGCTATATTTGCAATTGACCAATCATATGTATAACTGGACTCTTTTTTTTTGTTTTGGCAGAGTTTTCATGCCAGTTGTATGACATAAGCCAAGATGTTTCTTGTTTTCAGTACAGCAATATTTAGTGTTATTTTAAATAGGCAACTGTTCTTTTAAAAATTTTAGGTTGGCTGGTTAAAGAGTAAATGTTATTCATACTGGAAATTTGGCTAATAGAAAGATCTGGAAATGTCTGAGTGGGATTCAAGTGTATATTTAGCTCACAATATTACAAATTCTGCCAGCAACCAATTTGGCTGTAAAGAAATTGGAGTTAAGTTCTTGATCAATGCACCTCTCCTTTAACTGTTGTACTATCACCTCAATTTCCTGTTGATCACATAACTTCCCCTGTGACATAAGCAGCAGCTGTGTTCTGAATTGGCTTGAATGCAGACATGTTTCTAAATATTTGATGCCTGAATGAATTTACCAAAAACAAAAGCAGTAAGGACCAGATCAGAGGATTTGTACTGTTTAGAAGTTCTTGGTTTGTTTTGATGAAGACAGAGATGATTGCTAGCTTGACTCCTACATGCAGGTAAGCACATCCACAGTACTGGGAAACAGTTCTGGGACATGGAACTTCAAAATTAAACTTGTCACAAAATTTGCGAACAAGTCCAAGTAAGCTAAATTAGACACTCCGAAATCAGATCTCTCCTATTGTTTTACAATTTGTTTTCAAAAATTGGCCAAGAATCAAGTCGGTGCTTTACATTCTGTAACATGGTTTCCTTTGTGCATAAACTTGCTGGTTTATTAAAAACATTAGAGTTTTATCATTATGGCACAAACCTACATATGCCACAAGTTTACTTTGGGCATTGACCTCATTCCTGACGGTCCAACCTACAATATTTGATATGTGCCTGTTAAATGGAAATCGTAACTTACGCAATCTAAAAGGTTACCCAATTCAACAACAAATATATACACAATGATTTAGAAAACAAAAAAACCTTCTAACATGACAGAAGATGATTAAATGTGTTCATTTAATGCAATTTATACCATCAATTATATCCACTAAATAGAATTTATAATAAATTGCATAAGTTACATGGAATCCATAAGAATTAATTCCCAGTACTGTGGACATGCTCAGGTAATTTATACCGAGTTATAATGTATTTGACAGTCATTGTTGTGGACAGTATTTTAGAAATATTCTCTTAAACAGAAATGTTCCTAAATGGCATTTGGATGTCCAGATCTAGGAAAACCTTAACTTAATTTCTTCATGATGTTGACATATTTTAAACTTTACTTAAAGTTGTCACACTCACACATGACATTAACAAAGAACTTCTTTAAAGAACCATTAACAGATCATTTTCTAGGATCTAAAAGATTCGTTTGAGAACTTCATTTAAGTGGGTGTATCTTCACACTCGCTCAACAAGATTTATGCTTTTAAGAGAGGACAAAGCGTAATGAACGCAAATTCCATTTTAATTCAATTTCCAATATTAATTAATGAATTAATGCAAGAGTACATCGTTCACTTGGTACTTGATACATTTGTTGATATCCTAGAATCTGATGTGGTTTGTGCATATTCAGCATTTTTTTATTTTAAGTCTGGAAGACAAGGAAAAAGCAATGTCTGTCATTTGTGGTTTGAGATGCTGAATGAGAAAACAGATGGAATTTTAATTTAGTGCTTAAAGTGTCAGTGTTTATCCTGAAGCATTCCTGGTGTATGAATAACTGGCTTGTTTGTTTTTACAGGAGAACTTTATTTCTCTGCACGGTCCTCTATTGCACTTGCTACCTGGGATTGGCACAAGTACAGTTTGCAGGTGAGATCTTGTTTATTTTCTGTTATTGAAAGTCATGTCTTGTATTTCCGTGTCATTGTCTTATGTCATCTTTGCAGCATTTTTAGAATAAAATGAGAACAACTGTTCAGGTAAGAAATTTTCTTGAGGAAAGATGCTGTCTTGTAGCATGCGTTCAGTATACATTTAACATACCGGGGTCCAGATGAAAGGATTAAGCAGACATTTTTATTCGCCTCTAACTTTGGCCAGTGAACATAATAACAAAGTTAAAATGACACATGATGGACAGCAATGAGATCATTTAAATAAGCCTACCTCTAATATTACAAGTTTATTGAACTTTTCCATGAATCGGAGGTCAGAGAGGCAGCCAGCGCTACTGTTTTTTTCTGTGGACTAGCATGGGCCACATTTGCCAGAGCTAACAGTTGTGTGATTGATGCAGAAGCCTCAGATCACCGAGACAGGTCTTCTCTGAGTCTGTTTGCTTAGCTCTGGAGCTTAAAAAGCCCTCGCTTCAGCATGGATATGCTACGCATCCATCACTGGCTCATCTGAAGGTAGACTTTTGTTTAAATTCAGAAGGCGATAGAGAGCCAACACAGTTCTCTGTTTTGTAAAATTGATCAAACGGGCTAATTTTTAAACTAATTGCTCTGTGGTTCATTTGGAACAGGGCTGCGGAAGATGTTAGGCAAGTGTGATCAGAATCAGCAAAGATGTTTAAAATACATTACTGTGAATGAAACAGATATGCACTGAAGAACTGTATCTTTACATTTAGGTTCAACTTTCTGTTAAACGTGATGGCACACAACGGAATTTGACCTCCACATTTAACTCATCCATGCAGTGAAACACACACACTAGTGAACACATTAGGCTGTGAGAACATGTGCCCCAAGCAGTAGGCAGCCACATCCACGGCGCCCGAGGAGCAGTTGGAGGATAGGTGCCTTGTTCAAGGGCACTTCAGTCACAAGAACAGATCTCTAACCACCAGGCCATGGCTGTCCACAAAGAGCAACAAGCCAGCCAGGAGTTGAATCTAGAATCTTCTGATCAGTAGTCAGACGCCTTATCTATAGTGCCACTGGCCTTGCGTGTCTTATGCATTGTGACTGTATATTTTACAGTGAAATTTGGGCAACCACAGCTGCCAAAATATTACTGTACATTTTTTACAGTGCATTTTTTGCACTTTATTATATAAATAACACTTTTGCTAAATAGCCAGATTCTTAATTTTGAAATAACACATTTTGTTATTACTTATGTAAGCAAATATGTCTTATTAAAGAGCAAACGTATTAGTGCTAAAAGATTCTAGTGTTTGTCAGTCTACAGTAAGAAAAAATAATGTAATCAAATTATGTTTTTGTAAAGAAACTCTCAACTCAATTAGCCATAAACATTCATGATTAGTGTGTCCCTACAATATATAATTTGTTGTAAAATACAAATGTGCACTCCAATCAATCATAAAATATTTATTGAGTGAAGTGAGAATCTTTTTTTTTTTTTTTTTTTTTGCCAGTTTTCTCCCTTCCCAATGTAGTAGTAGCCAGTTAGCCCATCCCATCCATTAGGACTCTCCCCATCACTTTGCACTGTACCTGACTCTAGGAGGGTGAAGACAAGCACAAGCCACCATTGCGTGTGATGCGGCCACCGCCTCTTTTCAAACTACTGCTAATACACAGTCACTGGGGAGCCAACGCGCTCAGAGGAAAACACAGGATTCCCAGCTCCGAATGGACCAATCAGTAGACACTTGAGACAGCAGACTCTTAAATGTGGAAGTGATAGGGAGAGTGAGCGCCATCTACCCACTCAGAGAGAGCACAGCCCCGGCTGTTGATGTCAAACAGCATGACAGGGATACGAACTCGCGATCCCCGGTCATAGTGTCAGTGTCTTAGCCACTCGGGGCCCCGCAGAGAGAATCCACCAATTTTAAAACTTAACTGGATGAGTGTTTTTGTGGATGTTTGTTGAATCTATATATTCATGTGATACAGTAATTGTATGTAATTATGGTGAAAATAGTGCAGGTCAGTATTTAGCTGTGTTGTGTAGAGGGTGGGGTGTTGTGTGTGGGGGCAGCTATGGCCTAGGATCTGGTCTTGTGACCAGAAGGTTGCCAGTTCAATCCCCAGACAGGACATGACTGAAGTGCCCTTGAGCAAGGCACCTAACCCCCTAACTGCTCTCCGGGTGCCGGTGGATAAGGGCTGCCCACCGATTCTGGCACAAATTCTTACAGCCTAGTGTTCACTAGTGTGTGTGTGTGTGTGTGTGGGTGTGTGTTTCACTGCACAAATGGGTTAAATGTGGAGGTTAAATTTTGTTGTGTGCAAATCACATTGGCTAAAAGGGGAATCTTAATCTTTAATGTATTGTTAGACACCCATCTGTAGTGTGTATTAATAGAATATCAATATCCATATTTTGGAATCAATGAAGTCTCTGTTCTAGGGTTGTCAATATATCAGAGATTTCAGTATTGAGACCAAGTGTAATATCATAACTAGGGTGACCAGATGTCCCGCTTTTCACGCGTCCCGCAGATTGAGACGTTGTCCCGCATTGTTACTGATAGTCAGACTCCAGTGTTTTATAATCTGGCGTTTCTCAGATGGCTGTGTGGAGAAAGCAGTGAGGGCTGTCATCAGGAGACGGGGCGGGCTGTTTGATCATGTCAACCGCGGACGCAGGTTAAGCACGCGCCCACCAACACAAACCAATGCAAAACAGGCCAGAACAGCGCCGGTGTTGTGCCGAATTCTGACTCCCCTGCACGCGCTTCACAGCGGTGTGAGCAGAACGAATCGCACTCTGTGTTTCTGTTGTTTCTGTATTTAAATAACTACTATTTTCATAATTTCACAGAACATCTCACAAAGCACTAGTTGTGTTATAGTTAACAAACGGAAGTCCTAATAAATGCATATCATTAGAACGTTGTTAAAACAAAATACACAACCAAAATTCTGCTGCAGCTCCTATCATCATCTCGTGTTATTGGTCTAAATTCAATAATTCACATCTTTTCAGAAGAAATAATGACATTATACACTTAATACAGTGTACATCTTAATGTTCTCTGACCAAGAGCTGAGTTATACAGTAAACACATCAGGTGTGCTTACAGAGTTGTTACACACATTATATTATAGTGACAACCTGACCAGAGACACCTGCACAGAGTGTATCAGAGTACAGGGTCTGAATACTTATGAACGTCACACTTTTAAGATTTTTATTTGATTAACATTTTGAAAACTATGTATCATTTTAATTCCACTTCACAGTTATGTGGTACGTTGTGTTGGTCTCTCACTTAAAATCTCAATAAAATACATTTAAGTTTGTGGTTGTAAGGTGACAAAATGTGAAAAAGTTCAAGAGGTGTGTAAATTTTTGAGCATGACTATATGTGTGTATATGTATAAACCTCGATGCATTGGTGTCCCACATTGTCCCACACAATCATAGTCTTTGTCCCACATCCGGTGAATTGGAATCTGGTCACCCTAATCATAACTATAAATAAAAACACTCATAATTTTCTTTAACACCAAATTTCCAATTTGAACATAGACTCGTTTATGGATTTTTACAGCTTACCTAACAAGTCTGTTCTTTTCAAAACATGATCTCTGTAATCTATACAGAATTGTTCACTTTTCAGCAAAAAGTACTGAACGTATTGAAAGTTAGAACTGATTGCCAAATGTAAGTACTGAAAAGTTCTTTTAGCACTTTAATCAACTCTCTACCAGACATAGACTATAGGTAAGAACTGGACACAGAGACAGGAGTAGAAAAGTGAGGCAAAAACATCTCTGATGTCCTCTAGTGGCTGCTTGCAGTACAATTTTAAACCCCGCCCACTACCGTTATATTGAATGGGAGCTACAGCAAAGTTTGCAATTATTTTCCTCATTCAGTAATTTTTTTGGTCAGCTGTGCTGTGTTAATTTCACAAGTTGTACCTACTCTAACACCCTTGTATTTTTACAGTAAATTCATTTTGTAGAAGTTATTTAGGCATATTTAACAGCTTGGTTGAGTTGATTGATGGCTCATTCTGATGGTCATAGACATGAATTCTTCCCCATGAATCATCACAGCAATTAACACTAGAGCTAACGCTACAGCTTGGCTTATTATTCTGATTCTGTGAAGATTTTGAAGAGAAGAATAGAAGTGACTCGCCGGTGTGTGTGATTGAGTGTGTGTAAATGGAGTGTGTTGATTGTAAA
>BRDA01060057.1:0-15195 GCA_036984385.1 Crenuchus spilurus
TTGTTTATGGTTATAAAAACTATTTAATATGCAGAAATACAGTAAAAAGAGCCATTGCAGACAGATAACTCCTGCAACCTTAATGAATACCTCCCTTGAATAAACAAACCAGGGGTGAACAAGTCTCCTTCTACTGCAGAAACTGACACACATAAAAACATCAATAATAACCTCATAAACCTGCAATGTTATTTAGGAAAATAGCAACATTTTACTCACCAAAAAATCGGATTATTTGTAAACAAATCCATCCTCCTCTCTTTCCTCAAAAACAGATTATCTGTGCACTTCAGTTCCATCAAGAAGTCCTTTCCTATCGACATTGAAGCTAATGCTAACTAGATTGACTATCCAATCAACAGGTCTGAATACGGTGACATTGCCAGATGCCTGCTAGAGGGCCCTGATGACACCAACTCAAAATCTGATTGGTTGAAGCAACAGTTTCATTGATATGTATTTTGTGTTAAGAGAGTCTACAGAATGATTTGTCAAGATCTCGGCAGACATCTTTGACTTTGACCCTGCCTGGCAACAAATGATGGCTGAAATGTGATTGGTTAAATGCTTTAATATGAAAATACATGTCAGGAAACAGCACAACCATCGGAAAAGCTATAAAAGGAAGCAGACAGACCATTTGGAATTATTTAATAAGTATTCATAGACAAAATATAATTAACATCAGTTTGTGATTCAGATATTTCTTAGGCCAGCAGAGGAGGCCTTTCAGGCCCTGATGGCCTACCACTGACATATACAAAATAGTGTTTATCCATGTCAATTTGTTTCTGGCTGTTGTTGCAGTAGCTATTCATTTGCAGGCTGTCAATCAATTGATATTTACAATGTTTTTTCATGGTTACCATTGAAATGTTTCGGAGCTCTGATATAGAAGGGTGATTAAATTCTTGTTTTCTCAGATCTACTTCAGAGTATAAACAGAATTATACAGTTTCTACTATACAGAAAGAATACATACCTGCCAGCCATCATTTCTCTTCTCCAGGGAATAAATGCAAATATTGTTCACAACACAGTATTTGTTCCTGTATTGAAATAAAGTTCATTTCAATATAAAATAATGTATTCATTTATCATCTTCTGTCTGTATTGCACTGTGTTTGTACATCTGTTTGAGTGAGCAGTAGCTGAGCACTGTTGGTGGACGCTGCAGGCAGCCATGTTGCTGTGTGCTAGATGGACAGTGTGATGGATGTATTCTGTTCTCAGGGTCCTCTGCTGATCTACGCGTCATCAGCATGAGGCTTTGATTGTGACTTATGGCGACTGATGTCAAGGTCGAGATCAGAGACTGAGAGCACAGAGGCGGACATGGCAAAAGAGAAAGAGAGCGAGAAAAGGAGATGGGGGAATAGGCCCACATGAAAGGAGAAAAAGAGAAAGGAGGTTAGATCCCTGTCCTTGTATATTTTGCAGGTACTTAAATATAAAGGTACATAAAACCTTTCCATCTTTTTTTACAACTCATTTGAAGCTGCTCAGCTGAAAGGTTCTTTATGGTTCTTCTTCTTTATTGGGTCTTCTGTGGCTTTGTTCCAATGAATTGTTTTTGGTGACTCTTTTACTCTTAAGTCAGTGATATAGGACATTGACAGCTCAAAGGAACATTTGTATGTATAAATGGTTCTTTGCACAGTTATGTGTATCTTCTCGATGGGGAATATGCTGTATGTGTTGCATCTAAAAACCTTTTTAAAAATGAATCTATATAGCTCCAAAAGTCAAGTAACATTTTTGATGCTATGTAGATCCAATGTACCACATAATACTGTACCATATCAGCTGTCCATAGCTGATTTTGCGAACTCCCTATAGATATGAAATCTTCAAACAGAGACCTACTTGCATGACTTCACAGTGCAAACACCCCTCAGAAATAAAATATCAGACACTATTCTCACATTGTTTGAAAGGACTGAACTACACTGATCATAAGGCTATAAAATAGAACACAGAAACAGGCAGTTAGACAGCTGTCAGCAGTATTGTATTTAATTTCCCTCTCTCCCACTCTCTCTCTCAGTCGTTCTCTCTCCTCATTGTTATTCACTCACTTTCCAAAGGCCAGTGCTCAATATGTCTGAAATACATCCATTCCAGACTAATTTGCCCTAAACATCAATTAGCCTAATGCCACTAACTCGCTGCTAATTGAAAGTAAAACAGGTTTATCATAATTGGGCCCAACAAGCAGACTCTCAGTCTTTCCGCAGTGCAGGAAATTCAGCATACAGAGCACACTGATATGACCATAAGCAGATGCTGTGGAGGGATTCTTCAAGATTGGAAGCCTTCATCAGGGTCGACAGGTTGGTCTAACCTGAGCTGTATGTTTACCAAAGGGATTCAAACTTCTGCTTTCCTCACTCATAAATCTAGGATATGAGCTCCGCTGTCCCTCAAAGCATGCCAGCCGCGTAGTGCTTCTATTTTTACCAGCTGTGCTCTCCTTACTCAGCTTATGTGTCAACATCAAAGCTCTGGGCTAGCACTGCAGCACTGCAGGCTCTGACTGAAGCCTGCTACATATTCTCATTCAGCGCCATTACTTCAACACCAGCCATTCATAAAAAACAACAGTGCTGAGCCTAGCTGAAACATGCTTAATTCTCATGGCCATGACCATGGAATATTAAATATTTGTGTCTGTGTGTGTGTGTGTGTGTGAGAGAGAGAGAGAGAGAGAGAGAGAGAGAAACAGACTCCTCCATCTGTCCATCAGTAGGGTTGGACTCTCACCTTCACATTCCTCAGACAGAGCACCTGCTGTTGGATAGAACCAGAGAGGAATAAGGAATATTTAAGCACTCTCCTGAGAGGACGGTTCCGCGGGAGTCTAAAACTGTGTTGACAGATAGTAAATTTAAGCTGCAGTTTGTGCACTGATATAGAAATATTATATGTGAGTAACAATCATTTTATGTTGAACAAATGTCTTATAAACAATGGACAGTATCAATTGATTTGCTGTCCAATTTTTCATGACGCTGCTCTGTGCAGGCTAAACAGTCTAAACAGTATCATGGGGAGTACCCATAAAAATGCTACTGATGCATAAATACAGTTGTACAAAAGTTTAGACAGTCCTGGTCACATAAAATATTTTATTTATTTTACAAAGAAAACACTTCTGCACATTTTGATACACAATTACTCTCTATTTGCAAAATGTAACATTATTATTATTAATAATAATTAACAATGATAATAACAATAACAAAATAATAATAATAATAATAATAATAATAATAATAATAATAATAATAATAATAATTATTATTATTATTATTATTATTATTATTATTATTTTGTTAAAAGCATTTCTCTATAACATCCTCTCTTGTTTGGGTCTTCAGGCTTCTTGGCTTGTTCTGATTTTATCCATCCATCTTGTTGCTGGAGGATGAATCTGACTAATCACAACCCTCCACCTGTATATGCATAAGGAACTAACCTGCATTCTCACTCTGCTGCTTTCAGTTGATGTTAGGACACTTCCCTCCTTTGCCCCCACCACCTCCTGGTCCTGTTGTCTGGGGTTCACTCCATCCCCTTCCTTCGTTCTACTTTGCAGAACCAGCTAAGCCCTGATGCTGTGAGACCCTGACTCAGGATGGGGCTTACACCAACAAGACTTTCATTCTTATTAATTACTTAAGCAATAATACTCGAGAGGGTGTGCTCTAATGGCACTGGTGTGCTGCAGTCGTAAGCATGAGGCTGCAGGCCGAGTACTGCATTGCCAATATCTCACGTTTTGGCAGGATCCTCAAGTGTATTGTGATTATACCACAGTTCTGTTAACACTGTTTATTGTTAGATTTTACATTTACATTTTAGGATAAAGAGGACAATAAAATTATTTCTTTGATTATCAACATTCCTCTATTAGACACTAAAACATCATCAGACTGTGAGCACTAGTCATAGCAGTAGAGAAACAATTTCCCAATAACTGTTTATTATACAGACAATAAACAGATATGCTGATGATAAAAATGTTGTTTGCTGGTGTACACTGTGAGTCTTTCATTAAATACCACTCACAGCTTATCGGAGGTTCATTTATATCTCTGTTAAGCTTTTAACTCAGTGAAGCTGCTAGTAGAAGTGGATTTGTTTAGTGTTTGTTGATGGTACTTAAACTGACTTCTTTATCTTTGCACTTCAGAAGTCTAGTTATTTTACTGTATTGACTTTGCTTCCCTGCATTTTCAGACAAATGCTGTACTGGATGGGGGGGCACTAGCGTTGTTGTATGTGATGGAGTAATACTTACAGAGCTTTGTTCAGAGTGCATTATCATCAATATCAGCACTTCTAGTACATCTCTCAACCAATCAGACTGCAGGGTCAGAACAAACTGTAGTATAATAACATGTAAATGTACAGATCAAATTATTTCAGTAAAATCTATGGCATTCAAATGTCCTGACTCAAATGACAGAACTTCAGTTGTCTGAGCTTCTAGTGACAGGTGAGGCTGAATTTGGTCGAGGATCCAATTATTCATTTCTCTTTCCTGTCCAAGGCTCTCAAGTCTTCTCCAACACCAAAGTTCAAAGGCATCAATACTCTTCATGTCATGCTTTTTTTAATCCACAGCTTTCACACCCATAAAGAACCACGGAGAAGACCATAGTGTTGACGACTCTGATTTTTGAAGAGAATTATTGTTTCCCATTGTGTTAAATGTGTTAATAAATAGACATTGTGCACGAAATAGTGCAGAAATGTGATATTTAAGTTTGTTCTCTGTAAGACATGTTAGCTTAACTGTGTAATTTCACCATGGGGTGCCCAAATTTTTACACACAAGTGTATAGTCTAATAAAAGCAATGTGTGTGTCTGGACAGTGACCAAATATTCAAACTTTCTAAAACCTGAGATCACGTACACATTATTTTAATAGGATTAATACAGTGGCTGGCAACTGAAAAGAGAATAAAAAAAGCAGATTAAAGCTGGCTCAGACTTTTACTAAAGTATTACTCTGCTTGTACTTACAATTTAACACCTTTGGTGATTGTAGACTTTATAACTCCTTGTACCCATATGGAAGCATTTTTCTGGACTGTTATTTTTCGGTCTTCAGGGGCTTTACTGGCATGTTCATGATTCATCTGATTGTATCCATCCATTGTGAACAATTATAATAGTGTATATTATGTACATTTAAATAACATGACTGTATTCTGAGTATGTCATTCATCATATGTTCATGAATTTGAATTCAGTGTAAATGGTAGCTGGTAATTTTAAATAGTGTAAATAAAAAATGAAAATAATAAAATTAGAAGTCTTCGTATGACAGCAAAGATATACCCATCAATTGTGTGTCATTGTGTTTCTTTTATCCACTAAGCCACATCTGTCTCTCCCTCCATTCGTCCTTAGCAATAAACATGTTTGGCCTTAGGATATGCCCATTCTCTCCTTCATATCTATCCCACTTCCTGTCTCGTCTCTAACATGAGTTGAAGTGAGCATGTTATGTCTCGGATATGCTCTGACGTCTGTGTGTGTTTGTGCAGATAGACTGGATCAGATGCTTGTTTGGGACAACTACACACACACATATACATGATGCACCAATGTGAACACATACACATGTACTCTTTGAAGCAGTGTGTGTGTGAGAGTGTGTGTGTTTGGCAGTGTGCCAGCCTGGCACAGCAGGGTTTGGGCTCAGGGAGGCGTCACGTCCATCAGTGGAGCGGAGAGAAGACTTGAAACAAAACCTGGCAACAGGACACAATGTTACTGCAGGAGAGAGAGGAAAGAGAGAGGATGTGAGAGTGGAAGTGAGGCAGTGTCATGAGGCAGTCTTTTGGAAATGTTCAGTGTGTACAATTAGACTTAAAGGTAAAAGTGAGACAGGTTGTAATGAGAACTATAATTCAGACTATGATTCAAACTGCACATGCTCAGAAAAAGCCCTGTAAGAGCATACGGTCAATACTTTTTCTGTCACTGGGGTGGAGCCCTGAAAAGTATTTTTTCAGTTAGAGAATATAATTGTACCAGATTCTGATGTAATTAATTAAAGTAGAATTGAACCCACCCCATCCTGACTCCAGACTTTTGCATTTGTCATCCACCTTGGTCCAACCACCCCTAAAAAAAGACTAAAAAAGTCTTGTAGTGACAATAATGGTCATCATCAGATCCAATTATGATACCAAACAACATGTAAATGAGCTTTAAATCCAATTAAGCTAAAGCAGGGGTAAACAAAGCTAAATCTAAAAAGATGGCCTCTGAGAAACCTGAATGTGAAAATCTTAAGCCTGAAACATATTTGAGATGAACAATCCAGCAGACGTCTGCATAAACTGTTGGATCTTGTAAGGATCACATAAACATCTAGTTATTGTTTGGGTGCAAAACAAATTATTCAGCTGTATGTCTCATTTCACTCAGAAATCACAGGAGTTAAATAAGAACTCAAATCAATTTATAGACCAGAATGTGTCTAAACTTTGGACACAAAGCAGCATCTTTGTCAGATATAACAACTGAACACACTCGTGACTTTCTTTCTACAACAGACATCAAACATTCTTCAGACAGTTCTTCACTAATCTGCTGCAGAACCTCACATAAATGTTGGCTCTTGTAGGTTTGCTTTGCTTTCACTTCATCCCAAATCAGCTGAATGGGGTTTAAGTCTGGAGACTGTGCTCCACTCCATGTTTTCAAGATGACCATCTTGTTTTTTTTTCTTGAGGTAGTTCTGACTTATGTTTTGGGTCATTATCTTGCTGTAAGATGAACCACTGACCAACTAGGAGGATACATGAGGGCACTGCATGGTGCTGCAAAATGCTGTAGTACCCGTGGTGGCTCAGGTGCCTCTCACTCTGTAGGAATTAGTAGCACCAGCTTTCAAGGCTTGATCTCCATCTCTGCAGAACAGCTTTCACCTGTTAACCAATTTTTTGTTCTCTAACGAAAACCATTTTGTATAATTCTGTAAATTAATTTTCAGTTTTGAGTAACACTACTTTTTTTAAACCTCTGGCAGTTCCCCACTTACATTTGTATCATTTCAAGCTTTTCATTGGACTTGAATTGCAATACATGACTAGAAAAATTGGGGTGGTCTAAAACTTTTGGCCAGTAGTGCATGTATTGCCTAATTGTGTGATCCCCTGAATATTGTACTTTAGTGTATTCATTGTCATATGCACTCAGTATAAGTCCTCTATGTTTTGCTATTTGATACTCAGTTGTTCATCTCACTCTGTACTTGTATATGGATGTGATGACAATTAAATCTATTGCAATTGACCTAACTTGACATATTTAAATGTTTTGGCAACATTTGACTTTCACAAAAAACACTGTAAAATGTTAAAATCTGCTTCTTTTATGGATCTTCTCCACTGAGACTCATTAGCAAAATGAACACGCTTTGGCTATTTTGTGATTGATAAATGTGACTTTTAATGGTGAAGTGAAGACAGCTAGAGAGGGATGGGATGGACTTGGCATGAACTGCCTCACAGACATCATTTCCATTGTTGTCGTCAGCTGTGTGGCAGTGTGCCATGATGGAACTGGCCTCTTGCTCTTGAGTCTAATATGAAAGTGAACAGCTCCTGACAGCTTGTGTGTCTGCCTCTGTTCTGCTTCACTCCTCAGTTTCTAGTGACACACTCTTCTTTTCATACACAGGTAGAGCTCTGAATCCCACTCCAGCAGCTTTTTTATATTCAATTCAAATGGCCTCCGTCAGTACTTGAAGATAGATGAGTAATGTAAGTAATAAAATTCGTATGAAGTAATAACTGTAATAAGATTACACAAATTGCAAATGGAAAGCTTTGCATTACTTTGTTACAGGTAAATGTAATCACATTACTCCATACGCTTTTACCCCAAAATCTTTGTCAGAGTATAATCCAAAATACTCCCCATATCTTTGAAATGTCAATTTTATAGGTTAGACTAAAATGATTGACTAATTTCCTTACTTTTTCTATGTAGCATATTCATAAGTTATGGTATTGTCCATGTGTACTACCCTCTACAATTATTTGCACTGCTAAAGGCAAGTAAAAAAGGTTATCATACATTGAACGTTTGTTACATTTGCATATCACACTAAAATGACAATCAAACTATATTCCACTATAAAAAGTAAATTATTTACAAATCCTTCATTGTGATTTCCTGGATTTTTTTTCTCATTTTGTCTCTCATAGTTGAAGTGTACCTATGATGAAAATTACAGACCTCTCTCATCTTTCTAAGTAGGAGAACTTGCACAATCAGTGTCTGACTAAATACTTTTTGACCCCACTGTATATTGATTTTTGATAAAGTACATGGGAATATGTAGGAACTTTTAAATAGCAAACCAAGACTTGTTTTTCTTCCAAACTTTCTGTTTTATAGTTGTATTTATATGAGGTGAGACAATGGTCAGATCCCCTATTTCTCCCTGAGAGTACATTACATTCAAGAGAACACACGTTAAAAGTAAAACAACTACTCACAGGTAAATGCCCATCTACAGTTTTGGCAATACTAAGAAAGGTATAAACAACTTGAACTGTGACAAGCATGCTTGGATCCAAGTGTATTTTACCCCCACATAAATTGAGCTGGATGGTAAGAAATGCAAAAATCCCACCTCTATGTGATTTTGGCATAAAAAGGATGAGTACACTGAAAAGTACCTGATGTCCACTATTAAGTATGGCGGAGGGATGATGTTGTGGTGCTGCTTTTCCTCCAAGTCCCTGGGAACCTTGTTAGGATACATGTTATTACCTGTGGGGTTAACTAAAGTGGAGTGTGACCTAGGACCCTGGATGATCTGCAGAGATTCAGTAAACAGGAATGGCCTCAAATTCCTTGCTCTGTTGTCTCCAACCTTATAAGATGTTATAGGAAAAAACTGAGAAGACTAGAAGTGCTATTTTAAGGGACTGGAAGGGACTGTATGTGGACAATGCTTGAAAGGATTAAGAAAGGTTTGTATAATATGTAAGAAAAAAATGGTATCTGAAAAACAAAACAAATCTTATAATATGGCGCAAATATATATACATACATACAGTGCTGCTTGAAAGTTTGTGAACCCTTTAGAATGTTCTATATTTCTGCATAAATATGACCTAAAACATCATCAGATGTTCACACAAGTCCTAAAAGTAGATAAAGAGAACCCAGCTAAAGAAATGAGACACAAATATTATACTTGGTCATTTATTTATTGAGGGAAATGATCCAATATGACATATTTGTGAAAGGCAAAAGTATGTGAACCTCTAGGATTAGCAGTTAGTTTGAAGGTGAAATTAGAGTCAGGTGTTTTCAATCAGTGGGATGACAATCAGGTTTGTGTGGGCACCCTGATTTATTTAAAGAACAGGGATCTATCAAAGTCTGCTCTTCACAACACACATTTGTGGAAGTGTATCATGGCATGAACAAAGGAGATTTCTGAGGAGCTCAGAAAGAGATTTGTTGATGCTCATCAGGCTGGAAAAGGTTACAAAACCATCTCTAAAGAGTTTGGACTCCACCAATCCACAGTCAGACAGATTGTGTACAAATGGAGAAAATTAAAGACCATTGTTACCCTCCTCAGGAGTGGTCGACCAACAAAGATCACTCCAAGAGCAAGGCGTGTAATAGACAGTGAGGTCACAAAGGACCCCAGGGTAACTTCTAAGCAACTGAAGGCCTCTCTCACATTGGCTAATGTTAATGTTCATGAGTACACCATCAGGAGAACTCTGAACAACAATGGTGTGCATGGCAGGGTTGTAAGGAGAAAGTCACTGCTCTCCAAAAAGCTGGTTTGCAGTTTGCTAAAGATCATGTGGACAAAACAGAAGATTATTGGAAGAAAGTTTTGTGGACAGATGAGACCAAAACAGAACTTTTTGTTTAAAGTAAAAGTGTTATGTTTGGAGAAAGGAAAACACTGCATTCAGCATAAAAACTATCTCATCTGTGAAACATGGTGGTGGTATCAGGTTTGGGCCCATTTTGCTGCATCTGGGCCAGGACAGCTTGTCATCATTGATGGAAGAATGAGTTGTGAATTATATCAGAGAATTCTAAAGGAAAATATCAGGACATCTGTCCATGAACCGAATCTCAAGAGAAGGTGGGTCATACAGCAAGAAAATGACCCTAAGCACACAAGTCATTTTACCAAAGAATGGTTAAAATACAGTTACTGGAAACATTTAGTTGCAGTTATTGCTGCACAGTAGTGTTGTAGTCAAGACCGCACTGTCAGAGTCCAAGACCTTCCCGAGACCACAGGGGACCAAGACTGAGACAAGATCAAGACTTTGTGGAGTCGAGTCCAAGACCAAGACCAAGTCATTTAGGTTTTTCGAGACCGTGACAAGACCAAGACCAATGGACACCGAGACCGGGTCGAGACCAACATAACAAATAAGAGGCCTTACAGATAAACTAACATCAACACTGTGCCCAGACCAATACTAAACAAAAAATAAGCCAGGACTAAATAGCCAGTATACTAAAATTAATCAACAACAACGAAAATTCAAATAAATAATAAATTTATTATGCATTTTTAGAACAGTGCATTATTAACACAGAAATTCAAAAAAGCTGTCTAACAGGACTTTAACTGCACAGGTAACAAGAAAATCAAAAAGTTACCACCACAAAAATTTAATTTAAGCACTTTTCAAGCACTTTCAAGACATTGCCAGGTGTTTTCAAGCACCATACAATTAGAAACAAATCCATATAGTCATTACATATTCAAGTATTTTTCTACCATAGCTTCAACAACACACAAAAAAACAATTCAGTGTGCAAACTCCAGGACTATGTTTGGAGAGGACCTCGTGATTATTAAATCCAAACTTTATGACCGATGAACAAAGGTGTCAAAGTATTGACATTCATTACTCAGGTAGAAGTATAGATACTAGGGTTTAAAAAGACTTTTATAAAAGTTGAAGTATCAACTTCAGCTTTTTACTCAACTAAAAGTACAAAAGTACTGATTTCAAAACTACTTAAAGTATAAAAGTAAAAGTAATGTAAGGAAAACAAATGCCAAAACTTAGTCTGTGCTACAGGGGCATGTAGTGTACTACCCCACCCCCCAAATATTTTTTTTCTAAAAGCCGTAATTACTATAATGTTATATTAAAATGGTAATGTTGAATTTTTTGGGATGTACTGGCTACCTGTTTCAGCTGCATATATGCCTCTTGAAAACATTTTAGTAATGTAAGAGTCACTAAATGTATATTTAAAATCAATTATGTTGCTATTTTGTGTTTTATGTTCTTCTAGGTTATTTAGGAGCATTGTTTTAGTATTTAGAGTAAATCCTTTATTTTTCTGGCAATCGATTGCAAACTTACTCTGTGCTCCATTACTTTTCCCTGAGGAGATCAGGGCAGTATATTAAGGTAGTTGTTTTTTACCGTAGTCTGTTATGCTAAGCAACATTTTTTATTTATTCCTTTGTTTGTTATCCTGATAAAACCATACAAACGGACTTGTTTGAAAAACAAGACAGAATAAACGTGTTTGAGGACTACACTTCATCTCTTTCTGTTGCTTTTGGAGGATACTGGATCCGCAAGCACGAGTTAGAAACTTCAAGTGCTGCCTTAAAGTGCTGCGTTGTGGTACTGAGCTTACTGGAGAGTGACAAGACATATGACGTGCAGGTACCAATAGGGTATCAGAATGGTATGTTTATATTTATCAACCACAGTCACATTCACTCTTTCTGGATGGCACAATTTATCTGGATATGATGTTTTTTTAATGATGACAAACCAAACTGAAATAGGTAGAAATAACGAGGCTGTTTTTAAAATGTAAGGAGTAGAAAGTACCGATAATTACATGAAAATGTAAGTAAGCAGAAGTGAAAAGTCGTCTGAAAATAATTACTCAGTAAAGTATAAATAACCAAAATGTATACTTAAGTATAGTAACGAAATATTTGTACTTTGTTACTTGACAACTCTGCCGATGAAGTGGCGGACATGTAGGTGCAGAAGACGGCCTAGCCTGTACTGGCAGCCCGCAATAGTGCTGCTTGTGTGTGTGTGTGTGTGTGTGGTGGGGGGAGGGGGTGATTAAAAATACTCTTAATTCATTGGTTGTATCTAAAGTCACTCATACAGGGCTCCAACAATGTTGTGCAGAGGCGAGACCAAGAAAGATGGTCCCGAGACCGAGACAAAGTCGAGTAAACATGAAGCCGAGATAGTGACAAGACAGAGTAAAAATGCGCTCGAGTCCGAGACGAGTCCAAGACCTTGAAAATGCGATCAAGACCGATCTCGAGCACTACAACACTACTGCACAGGGGGGTCACACCAGACACTGAAAGCAAAGATTCATGTACTTTTGCCTCTCACAAATATGTAATACTGGATCATTTCCCTCAATAAATAAATGAGCAAGTATAATATTTTGTCTCATTTGTTTAACTGGGTTCTTTTTATCTACTTTTAAGACTTGTGTGAAAATCTGATGATGTTTTAGGTCATATTTATGGATAAATATAGAACATTCTAAAGGGTTCACAAACTTTTAAGCAGCACTGTATATGATTCCTAGTCATAGAAACAGAAGAAATATAGATATTATTAAGTGTAAGATGTCTGTGTATTTTATTAAATTCACTAAAGGTTAGAGCTTGAGCAGGGGTCACTCAGTCTCATTGTATCCACATACACACAAGGCAGCAGGAAGGATTATGAGCATAGCAGAGTCAGTACACATACTTTTCATTCTGTCTCAACACTAGCACACTTAGAGAGCCACCACTACAACTCTATGAATTTTTCATCAGTTCAGAGGCCTATTTAATTGTCACTCAGTGCTTTTGGACACAGACACTTGGATCTGTATGAAATTAATGTAGACTGCTCTCTTCTATACATTATTCATACTCAGCATGTCCATGTGCTCACTGGAGATCATATGCCACGTCAGAGAATTGAAGTGAATATAAATTTCTCATCTTCTCACAAACATGGACACTTAATTATCATGCAAACATATTCTTTATAGTTAGCAAAACTTCAGATTCAGTGATTGTGTTTTCAGTAATTCATTTAAACCCACAGGTTGATCATTTCTCTGTGAACATGAGCAAATGCACTGTTTTTGGTCGTAAATTTTCAATATTTTAACTTCATCCCAAAACCTAACCCTAACACTGGTTCTAATCCTAAAATTAACTTCATCCCAAAACCTAACCCTAACCCTCAACCTGGTCCTAATCCTAAAATTAACTTTATCCCAAAACCTAACCCTTACCTCACCCTGGTCCTAATCCTAAAGTTAACTTCATCCCAAAACCTAACCCTAATCCTGGTTCTAATCCTAAAATTAATTTCATCCCAAAACCTAACCCTTACCTCACCCTGGTCCTAATCCTAAAATTAACTTCATCCCAAGACCTAACCCTCAACCTGGTCCTAATCCTAAAATTAACTTCATCCCAAAACCAAACCCTAACCCTCACCCTGGGCCTAATCCAAAACTAACCCAAAATTGAATTTGAACCCTTAGCATGGTCAAAATCTTAATCCTAATATTAACCTCATTCCAAAACCAAACTTTAACCTTCTCCCTGGCCCTAATCCTGACCCTAACCTTACCTTCAACCCAAAATCTAATCCTAATCCTACATACAGTAAGTAGTTTAAAAGCAACTTAAATAAAGTCTAGTTAGCCCCTGTAAGAACAGCTCTTTCCCAATCAGGCCTTTGATCACTGATGAGCAAGAGATGTATTGATGATGCAGTTTTACATTTTGATACATTCTTTTTTAAGCAAATGTTTCTATTTTTTATTCTTGATGATACAGTTATGTGTCTAAAACAAGATCACTAATAACTATTGAACAGTTGTTTAATTCCTGAGCCAGCTCTTCTTACTAAATGAGCTATTGTGCCTGCTCAGTTCTGTCCTCTACATTACCTTCAATTCACTGTCTCAGTCAATCAGTCTTCAGGCAGATAGGACACAGTGGTCCACTGGGAGGTTTTTTAAAATCACCATCCTTCTTCAGTGCAATTTGAACACTTCACAGTGTGAGCCAAAGTAAGCTTTGATAGTTTAGCTGGGTAACCTGGACAGAAAGCTTCACAAAGACAGACTGATCCAAAAATAGTCACTTATTAGATTACTTTTGGACACCAGTATAAGATGTTTGTGCAAAAACAAGTGACTGACGGCACAGAAAGCACAGCTTCCTCTAAAAAATTGTCATGACACAGCACAGGATCATAACAATGCATCTATATTACTTGTCAGTCATTCTGCAATTGATATTTTTAGCATTTGCTAGAAAAGTATGAAACATCTAGTCTTTGCAATCTGGTGATATTTGTTAATTTAGTTTAAGCTGTATTTGACAGACAATAAAAGTGATTGTTGAAACCAGTGGAAGCACATCCCATAGAGCGCCACTGAAGCTGGGGTTCAACGCAAGTTTAAGGCAGATTTAAGTAGATGTTGTGTTGTTTTTAGTGGAGCAAAGTCTGATGTTTATTGGAAAACAGGTATTTATAAAATTATATTGAGTCCTACTTGGATGCCATGCTTCAGTCTTTGAGGGTACTGAGCATGCTATTTACATATTAAAATATAATCATTTATTGGATTTTACACTTTTCACTAATGTTTTATTTGTGCTGCATGAGTACTGTTGTATGTGCTGACTGGTGGTGAAACTACCAGTAGTGAAATGTTCAAGACCTTCAGTTCTACCAATAAGAGAGATATTCTGCATTGTTACATGTGTGGGTGGAATGATGACTTAGTGGTTAGCACGTTCATCTCTCAGTTCTGAGGTCTTGGGTTTGAGTCCCCATCTGAGTGGAGTTTTCATGTTCTCCGCATGTCTGTGTGGGTTTCCTCCAGGGTCTCCAGTTTCCTCCCACAGTCCAAAAACATGGAGGTCAGGTGGATTGGCTACTTTTTTGTTTTTAGTGGAGCAAAGATTTATGTTAATTTGACAACAGACATTTACAAAATGATACTACAGTGGTAACCCTACTTCGAGTTTAATCCGTGCAGGAGCCGAGCTCGTTAGCGATTGCTCGTAAGGTTGATTGCTCGAGCCGAGGACGTGCCTAATTTGAGCTTCATCCCAATGGTGACATCATAGTAAAACATTTACA